>PVHY01004995.1:48946-87724 GCA_004024945.1 Uropsilus gracilis
CCAGGTCTTGCTACTTTTACCTGTGGAACCACAGGCTCACATTGCCTGGGTTACCACAAACTCAAGCGATCCTCAGCTCCCAGGTAGCTGGGATTATAGGCAGCACCACTATGCCCAGGTATTTTTTTTTTTTTGGAATTAGGTCTTGCTATGTTGCCCCAAGCTGGACTTGAACTGCGTGATTTTTTTTTTAAATTTGTCAAATATTACAATAACTAGCTTTCAGTAATCTTGCATTTTGCCACACTCCATTGTATGACATCTACAATTCCGGGGGATGCCATTCACACAGACTTCAATGTGAGTGGTACCTTTGGGGGTCAACAAAGCTTCCCTGTGTTTATGTTGCACATAAAATAGACAACATCCTTGAATCCCAACTTGGGCTGTTACTGCTGTTTTGGATAAACAAATGTCAGTATTAATACTGAAGCAAAAGTGATGGTGCTGGTCACATGCATGGAATCCAGAGCACTTATTTTAACTTTATCATATGTTGAAAATGAAAGAAAACAATGGCGAAGCTGGAATTCAAAAACTAAAAAGACATTATCATAGTAGATAGAAAAGGAAAATAGCTTTCAGTGTGGGAGAAAAAAGAAACATGATTCTCCCCACCCTCAAACTATACATGAAAATCAGTTTTATATAGATCATTATTTTAAATATAAAAGGTAAAACAATGCTTTTAAGAAAACAGATATAAAGTACTCATGAAGAAATTTCTTAAATAGGACAAAAAGAACACTAATCTTAACTGAATAAACGGAGAATTTGAACTTAATTAAAATAAGAATATCCGTTCACCAATATACACATCAAAAATGTGAGAATGTAAGGCACCAAAGAGAAGATATTTGTAGTACATATGTCTAACAAAAGATTCACACTAAGAAGATGTAAAAAAATCTACTCATTGTGGGAGGCAGTTTGTTAGTTTGATAATCAGTGTATGTAAAATATTTTCCTACAGATCAATTTTAAAGGGCAGATTTAAACAGGCACTTTACAAAAGAGGCTATCCATAAACCAGTGTATATAGGAGAAGGGACCCAGCTTCATTAGTCATCAGGGAAATGCACATTAAAATTAAAAAGCCATGCCACTATACACACAACAGAAAAAGGCAGAAGAATTACAAGTGTTATAAAATTGTGAAGCAATTGCACTCTCACACCCTGCTGGTAGAAGCATGTGAAATTCTGCCAGGTATATAGGTAACAGAAATATGTAGCTATCATATTATGTAAAAGATATTATCAAATAATGAGACTAGTGTAAATTCATATATGAACTCATCTTAATAAGCACACTGTGTACATACATATATTTTGTATATGTGCTTCAATTTTACTTCAATGACTTAAACCTAAAATACAAAGTTGAAATACAAAATTTCACAAAAAAGTATGTCCTCTCAGACAAACTAGTCTGTTTCAATGAAAGAGTCTGATTCCAATGCAATTAACACTAAAACAAACAAAACCTAGTCAGGATATCTAAATTTCAAAATAAAAATATAAGATGTATTAATGAAAAGAAAATTATGAGATATTGTCCCTATACTGTAACAGAAACTACAGAAGTGAAAAGTGCTGAGTCCACAAAAAAAAATGTTGCTTAATGGATCTATACAGCCTTATATCTAAGCACCTCTATTCTAATTTATTTTTCTATAACCAACTAGACACAAAGAAAAGTACTGAAAGTACTGAAACTGAATTTTAAATTGGCACAGATGGCATGTTTATAACACCCCCACAATATGCTGAGTGTTTTCCATAAAACCAACGTAGACACAGTCCCTGCCTCTAGGGGACTTAAAATCTAAAAGTAGACTAGGCCGCCTAATTCAAAGAAAGTAAACAAATAAAAGGAAACAAAGAAGGGAATGTAAGAGAAGAAGCCTGCATTAATCTCTCAGCTCCCAGAAGGGTAACAGTCCAATCTGAACAGTGGAGAATGAAAGCTAACAAGTCAGAGCGCTTTATTTACCATCTGACTTAGTATGACACTATGCTGTAAATATTCTCTAAAAAATTATGCTGACCAGACTGAAAATTCTTTTGTTGTCTCTAGCTTATACATTCAGAGGGTCTAAATTTCCATACTAGATATAATATATACTCCACTGGGTGCGTGGAAAGGACATTAAATAGCCCATGCATAGGGACTGATTTACAGCTCCAAACTGAAATTACTGAATCCAAAATATATAAAGCATTATTTCAAAACAGCTGACTCAACAAGCAATTAATGTGATTACAACTACCTTTACCTAAAACTCTTAAAACAGTGATTCATATTACGCTGATTTTTCTAAAGTTGGATGTATGAGCTATATTTGGTTTGTCTGTAAACAAACATTTCATGGACTTAGTTCAGACTCTGATCTTACTCAGTTGACTGGAGCTATTTCAAATAGAGGGATGTCAACTTGTCTGAAATACCGCCAAACACAGAACCTTTCTAAGCCCTTCAGTTAATGAACATCTTTATTTTAAACCACACAGATTCTTCCTGGAAGACTTCAAAATGCTGATAACATACAATTAATTCAAGTTATGGGAACCAACCTCACTTCAACAAACTGGTCCTGGTTGTGTCACTGTTTCTTTCAGTCAAATACCTTAGGCAAAAGCTACTATTAACACCACTAAATTCCACATAAAGGAAGAAGAGAATAGGAGTGATGCTATTGACTTTGCTGCATCAGAGTAATATTACTCAGAACTACAAAGTGGACAATTAGAATAAACATTTGAGGTTAGGATTAGGGACATTACTTACTCAATGTCTCAGATATACAACCACTTTCTCCCAGTGCTCTATAAACCAGCCATAATGACTTTCAATTTCCCAAAATGGTATCTTGTCTTTGGTTTCTAAAATGGCTTCCTTTTAAATAAAAGACTCTTGATTGCCCCTCTTTATCCATAATACCCATTATAAGTTATATATGTATCTTTTCAAAAACTCAAGGTAGCCTAGTAAAAGTTATTTGCATCTACTTTATGAAGGCTAATGGTAAAAATACATATTCACTCCAATAACCCAAACTTAGAATCTTGGAATCCTCCCCTCCTTCCTTCATTCCTCATTCTCTCCCCTCACGTTAATCATTAGGAAGGTGTTGAGATACTCCTTCCCTCCATTATCACTGCCACTGAAATAATCACAGCAGGAGTTCCCAATCATACAGAAAAATAAAGATTCCAAAGGTAGAAGAGTCTGAGAGAAAAAGCAGAAGAGAGACTTTTTAGGGTATGAAGCCAAAAGTTTGAAGTGGAGACACTATTAAAAGTAAGAACAGACTGGGTGGCAGAAGGAAGAATCTGGAGAGATTGCCTAGACTGAATCTTTGAGACTTAAACTGAGGGGCCATATAGGGCTAGGCAAAGGTGGGTCAGGCAAACTCACAGAGGCCAGGTGGTGCACATAATCTCTACTTTTCCTTACATACCCTTTCAAATGTCCTGTTATCACCCTAGCTCAAATTTCACATTTGAACAAGAGCAATCTTAACTGACATTATCCTATTTCTCTAACACACTGCATTGAAATCTTAACATCTATGTCAAACCATTTTAATGTTTTTCATTAGCCTGAATATAAGATTTTTTAAATCTTATAAGTGACTCACCAAACTTCACAGGATCAGACTCCTCCCTATCCTCATATGTGGAACTAGTTGCCCCCAATGCTGTCTGTATATTCAATTCTCAAAAATGCTATCTTGCCTCTAATTTTCAGATACCACTTCATTTTAGATAAAAACCTTCTATCATCTACCCCTGCCCCACTCACTTTACCTACTTTCATCTTCAAATCTCAACTTAAATACTATTTCCTTAAGGAGGTTTTCCTTGACTGTTCAAAGGACCATTGCTATGACCCCATAGTACTCAAACCTCCTCTTTTCATGACATATATCACATTCATAACTACAAATGGCAAACAATCTGTGTTCTATGAAGGCTAAGAATACAGACCTACCACTGAGATTAAGAATGTTAGGTCCTTACTCTAATGCCTTTAGTGGTTTCCCCAAACTTCTATACTAAGTACATTTTTCTCATCCTGGATTCCTCAAGGCCCTCCATAGTATGAACTTTTATGGACTCCTACTCCATGAATGCATTCCCAAAGCAGGAGTATTCATTTCTTACCATATAAGTCACATAGCTCCTAATACCGTTTCTGTAGCTTCACCTATGAACCTGGCTTCTATAATTCATTAAAAATACTACCCATTATTTCACATCTACATCTAATTCCATCTTCTTCATAACCTTTCCTGATTTTTCACCCAAACAAATTTAGCCTCTTCCACTTTCACCCTTTCTGCTCAAATCTGTCATACATTCTTTATGGTATTTCCCCAAATGTACCTAGCTGTTATGGGAGTCACTCTTATACCCCTATGAATTTAAAATGTATTTGATAATGATGCCTCTTATGCCTTACTTGTCTACCTATCATCTTACTGCACTTTGTGTTACATACAGAAGGAATACCATGAATGCATTTACTTGAATAACCAAAATATACCTTGAGTCACAAATAACTGCTCTTTATTCAAAGAATAATGCATCTTGATAGTTTCATTAATCTTACAAAATGGCAACATTTCTTTCAATTCTGACACCTTAATATTAATAGAATTTTAACATGTTTCACAAGGAAGACAGTGCCACTGCTTAAATTTTTGTGATCATCAAAGACTAAGTGCAAATTACATTCTTTAGGTTTGATTAATAAAACAGAAACTACCTAGTTCAACTTGTTAAATTCCTAAATAAAATAAATTCTGTGAACTTCTTGGCCAAAGTCACAAAACCAAAGCTAGAGCAAAAGCTCAGAGCCACCTGACTTCCAGCACTCTTCCTATCCCAAAACAACACTCATTTCAAAACTGTAATAACTGGAGCATATTATTCTCAATCAACACTAGAGCCAACAATGCTTTAATTGAATTAAACCATTTGCACATTTTCAGCCATGCTCAAGAAAAACTAAAGTGTGATGAGTGAAGGAATGAAAATGAATTCTTTCTCTCTTTTCCTAGGAAACTTGTATCTTGTAAAAAGGTCAGACACAAACACTACTTCATAAACTTTGAGAAAAGTACACTTTCTTGCTTCTGGGAAGCAAGAAAAACATGACAGAAAATTACATACAACTCTTAAAAATATGCAATAGTATTTGGGCACAGAGGGAATATGCTCTATAGAATATTCTGAATGTAACATTATCAAAAGTAACTATTTACCTCCCAGTAATCAAGAAAGATGATACTTCAGGGAAAAAGAAAAACACCTAGCACCCTATTTCTTAAAACCTACTTAAGTTCAAAAATACCAATCAATACTTACCAAATATTTATTATTATGTATCACTTCTTATAGCTCTATACCTAAGAACTGGCACATAGCAGGCACCTGTATAATAAATTAATCTCTTAGCATCACTAAGTACTATTCTTGAACACTATGACTGTGTACATCAGTGACTATAAAATACTCTTAGCTGTAGCAAAAAACAAAGAGCACTGTTAGTTTATATCAGATAGAAGAATTTCCAAGGCTGGAACATTTTAGATTATGGCTGTGTATATCAATTTATGTGTGTGTTTGTATGTATGTATACATGTGAAGCAATTTTTTCATACATATATATTTTATATATGAATATTGCATGGGATTTTTGAAAATACTGATTGTACCTATGAATTTTACATTATGAAACAAAGACTTTAAAATTTTTATTACAGCAACGTATAGTAAATAAAACACTATCACAAACTATTAGATACATATGTAACTAAAACAAAATTTAGTGAAACAACTCTCCTACAGGTATCCAAAGCACCAACATTTTTTTTATTCCCTTTTGAAAAGCTATTTGTAATCTATTAAAATGATTTTGTAACTTCTGTTCTGGAAGCCCATTCTGTTCTAAGGGCTCATAAAAGTAAAAGAAAATACTGGGAAGGCATAAATCTTAGTATGTCACTCATTCCTTTGAAATGTTTTAACAGACACCAACCAAAATTACTGGCAAAATGAAGTCAAGAAATTATAAAATACTATCATTCAAAAACTAAGTTGAGCAGCTAAAAAGCTTATTATTGTGTAAGTAAAAAAACACAGATCATATTCTGAGATGTAAAACTAGTCTCAAATATAAAAGGAGTCAAATAATAATAAAGCATGTTCTCTAATTACAATGAAATTAAATTAGAAATCACTAACCGGAAGTTATCTGCAAAATCTCAAACATTTGGAAAATAATATACTTCTGAATAACCCAAGGGCTGAATTGGAAACCAAAAATAAAAAGTAAAATTTAAAAATATTTTTAACTAAATGAAAACATAACATCAAAATTTGGGGTACACAAAATCTAGGCCAGGGTTTTGCTACTTTAGAGAACAATAGCCCAGGACATCAGGTCTGTCTGTGTTAGAGCATTCCAAACTGTGCTCACATCAGCCAAGTGGCTACCTGGAGTAAGAACAACCAGATTATTTTTACTACTCAGGGAAATTAGAGTGAAGACACCCCACCCCCCAACCCCCCAACCTCACCCCTACTGAAGAAATATTCTTATGTCTGAAGGAGACAAATTTAATAAGCAGTATGGTGAAGAAGAGTCCTGCAAACAGGATAATATGAGCAGAGAGCAGTGAAGAAAACAAACAGCAAGAGGCAAGATGGAGCGTTGGAGCATAGGAGTGATGGAATGGGCAGATGCAGAACTAAATAGTGTGCTTCTGAATGTTTTTTTTCCCATACTAAGGACAACGCCTGGAATGGAGTAGCCTCTTACTACCTTCCAAAGAGTGTAACTGAAGCTCTAGAGTCATCCCAGAACCAAATTAAAAGCAAAAAGACCTCAGCTTCTAGAGGTCATCTAGACAAAGACCAGAAATAGAACCTCTCTTGCCTTCAGACAAATGTTCTGAAGTGGCCTGAGGATTCTGCCACCAGCCTTGTACCCTGCTCCCTGCACCCCCCATCACAAAACTCTGTAAATCTAGCTTATATTAAATACCCTAGTATGATTTATCGTAGCATTTCATAAGGGTAAGAAGAGAGGTATCTCAGTATCTACTTTTAATTAAATAAAGTATCAGCTCATCCACTGCTAAAATAAAGAGTAGCTAGTACGTTGTAGATAAGTATTAAGTCAGTTTGATGGAAAGTATTTGGTTTATCATTTTGATTAGTAGCACAATTAAATATGTTTTCTCTGTGCATTCACGGAAATCAAGCAAATAAAGATGTTACTCTGCTTTACTGGAGGCAACCACACATCCTGCCTGGTTTGGTTTTTATATATGCCTGGTTTCCTAAAATAACCATAAATAGTCTTATTTAAATCTATGCTATTTATTTCCATGGGGAAGGAACCTCAAAGCTTTTTAACTATTGTAGGTTATGTTGTCTTTTACACCTCTACTGTGACAAAGAAAGAAGAATGCATGATACAAGGGCAAAAGGAAGACAGAGCTTAATTACAAAGATCTAAAAGAAAAACTCACAGGGTAACTGTTTAGAAAAAGAACAATCTCTTCCTTTCATATAAAGATACATTACTATCCTACCAAGATGTATAACTACTGTATTCCTCCATTTTAAAAAAATAAGTCATATCCTTCACTGAAAGAATCTGAAGTCTTAGGTTTTAACCTTACAATTTAAAAGTCTTCTTAATATAACTGAGTCTGAACTGTTGACTACTATTCAAAGTCACTACAGGAACTAAACTGCTCTATCAAATATAAACATTTTCTTAAATGGAAAGTCTACAATAAGATAATACTTTTGATAGAACATTTATAAATTACAACCAATTCTTCCAATTCGGTTTTGGAGGCTAAAACTTTTAAGTGATGGAACAAGGATGAACAAAGTTAAGAGTATTCATCTACTAAGTTAAATGATCTAGTGTACATTACTTTAAAGCAGACATTTACAAAACATAATCAACACACTAAGTGATGTGTCAATGAAAATCATTAAATACACCAAGATCTTAATTATACTACTTTTACATTTGGAGAGAAAACTTCATTTTGCAAAGCATTTACAATCATAAACTAACTTGACTTTCTTATGTCCTTCAATTTAAGTTCAACAGATACAAGTATATCTGGGTAAGAAAAGCAACACAGTGAAGTGGTTAAGGGAAAGCAAGCTGGAACTAGGATTAAAATCCTAGTATTACTCAACATCTCTGTGTCTCAGTTTCATCATCTACAAAATTCACATTATATTCATTTATGGGTCCTTTGAGAATTAAATCAGTTAATACGTGTCAAGCACCGAGAACAGAGTTTCGTACAGAAAAAACAAATTTTACACACTGGTTGTATTTATCAGGAGCATCATTGAATGGATAAAAACACAAGCCAGTAAATCAAAGAGTTAGGAAGAGAAATCAGATCTTCTCCTACTTGATATTCCACAGAAGGCTGAATTTCACTACCTTTTTAAATTAAAGTAGCCTACTGTTTTCCAGATTGACATAAAAATTTAATGTACCCCCTCCCCATCACCCCAGCAGAGTTCACCTGGTGCCCACTGCTTCTGCTGGCTTTGGGCACATGAGGCGTGAGGCATGATATGCAGGGGCAGAGAATGCATACTATCAACTCTCAGTTTCCCTCTTCTGCTTTGGGTAGTTTGCCAAGGCATGTGAGTTTGCCTGAAGCATGTGGGGTCCTGAATATATTTGTGCCTGGTTCAGAGCTGTCAAAGGTATGACAGACATCTTTGATATAGTTTTATTACTATAATACTTCATTTATTTTTTCAAGACCAGGTCTTGCTATGTTGCCCGGGGTAATCTTGAACCCGCAGGCTCAAGTGATCCCTGGCCTCTTGCCTCCCAGCACTTGGATTACAGGTACGCGCTACCACTCCCCGCTTTGTTACTGTAACACTTTTTGCCTTAAACCTTTCAAAGAAAAAATAATTAATGTAGAATTGTACAACAAAAAAATCAGCAGCTTAAAATATGCATGAAGTTTATTTATAGATACATTTTATGTTGATTATTGAAAACAAAACTCATTTCACTTTTTTAAAAACAGATCAGAGAGGCAACAAAATTATCCTATCCTATCATGTATGATCAGTAATTCAATTTCTTTATCAAATAAAACTATCCAAAAAGAAATACAATAGGATTATTAATGAGTTTTTAAAAACATTTAGTACTGTAATGTAACATTTGTAATTTAAAAATCGATTTCCAAAAAAAGTTTATCAGGGATTGAAAACAGTTTGATAGAACGCTTAGAAATTCTAGAAAATAACAGATGCCCAGTCAAAAATCTGTTCCCTCTCTCTTTAGCTGCTTTAGATATCTTTCCTCAGACTCTGTTCAAACCTTTTTCCCTCCAGTGATTTAGGTGACTGTGATAACATCTTCCACTGTATCTAAAAATAGAGAATGGGTGTGTAAATTTATGAGCTGAAACGCAAAACTGGCACTGGATGTCTATGGCATTAAATCATTTAGTAACTTCTAGTACAAAAACACATTTAAAGGTGATATTCGCGTTTTGTATATACATACAATTTTACTTCAACCATTTTTAATCTTTTCATATGAAAGCAAGCAGTGTTTCTCATCAGTGTTTCAACCCTAGTCCAAATGAGGGATTCCACATCTCTGTATTTATAGCAGCGGGAACAGTCTGAAACATCCCACAAGTGGTTCTGACATACTACACTACAAGCTGTCCCCTGGCCTGCCCACCACTCCACTCCACCCTGTGGTTTTCTGGGGTTCTAAAGTCTAAAATGTACCTGGTTTTAAAGTCTGCCACTGTAGGTTGATCAAAATCACAGCCCAATGACCTAGAAGGTATTCAACAGTTACTATACTAAACTTAAAAAAAGTCAGGAGTTAATATATATGTTCATTTGTTGAAGCAAAACTTAAACTGTATGCTGATGATGTCAAAAAGGACTTCATATATAAATATGAACCAAATACAATGGCTTAGCCTGGTGATTAACAACTGCCCAATATGGTTTTTACAAGCAGTATTTATTTTATTTGAATGGATCCTTCTAAGGACAAATTACACACTATTCAAAAGTCATTGTAAGTACAAAGTCTTATAACTAGGAGAGAAATACAATTTAAAACAATCATGGAAAATGTGTGTAATAAACTCAGATATAAGCCAATAGCATACAAAGATTAGTAGGTATACAAGGCATGGCAAAGATGCTGAAAGGGGCCTTGAAATCAGATTTTTAACATTCAACTGATAAAGGTCTGATATCAAAGATCCACAAACAACTCATATAACTCAACAAAAACAAAAAAAAAAACAATCAAAAAATGGGGAGAAGAGCTTTAAAAAACATTTCTCCAAAGAGAAGTGGCTAGCAGGCATATGAAAAATTGCTCAACATCCCTTACAATGAGGAACTGTAAATCAAAACCACAATGAGATGCTATCTTACACCAGTAAGAATGGCCTATATCAAAAAACTAACAAACAAACAAACAAACAAAAACAGGCAACAAGTATTGGCGTGGATTCCCACCACACTGCTGGTGGGAATACAAACTGGCCCAATCACTATGGAAATCTGTGAGGAGGACCCTTAAACTGAAAAATGGACCTATCATTCCATCCGGCAATTCTATTTCTGGGAATCTACCCAAAGGACACCAAAACACGAATTCCAAAGGACACCTGTACCCCTCCCTATGTTTACTACAGCACTATTTACAATAGCCAGTATATGGAAACAACCCAAATACCCCAAAAGAGATGAATGGCTCAAAAAGTATGGTATAGTTACATAATGAAATATTATTCAGCAACCAAAAGAGACAAGCATCATTTGCAGCAATAAGGATGGATATAGAAAAATCATGCTAGCAGAAATCAGCTGGAAAGAAAAGATAAATACTGGATGACCTCACTTATATGTGGAATACTGGGAAAACAAACAAAATCACCAGAAAAAGTTAAAACTAACAAACTGACAGCAAAACTAAAGCATAAAGCAAGAGAGGGGATAGGAGGGTGAAATCAGGGGAGGGATGAGCACAAGAGATTAAGATGTCCACCGGTGACATGATAGTGGGACAACCTTGGGGTATATAACAATGCAAAATATATACAAGTAATCCATTTAAAAATATCATCTAAATTTCTTTAAAAATTAGATTAAGAAAAATGTGTAAGTGCATCACCTTTAAGTCAGTAAACACTAATCAATAGACAGTCAGTTGTATAGTTGTATGTTCTATAATAAGGGGAGGGGTCCTTCAGATGGCACAAAAAAGACAGTGATTCGCATATTTAGTTTATGAAAAACCTAGCTGTGTCTTCTGTACCAGAAGAGGCCACAGAGGCGACTGAGATACAATGTATGCATGTCTCTCACTGCTGTAGCCATTCACTACTGAAAAAGTTGATATCGTGGGAATCGATTTCTTTAGAAAACATGTTGTCCATTGGTGGCTTAACTTGCTGTACAAACTCTCCATTTAAAAAACAAATTACCAATGCTTTCAAAATGACTGTTAAACCTGAAACTTGTGTAAGTGAACGGGCCAAAAACCCATCCAGAAATCAAAGTGTAGCCCGGCGTGGATAAACAGCCCCAACCCTATTTTGTAAGATGTTCACATTTGAAACAGTACCTATAAATGTCAGAAGACAATTATTTAGAGTTGGGATGGGTAAGTATCTGTTGAATGAATATATACATTTCTTCCTCATTCTAAACACATGTGTCAAAGCATCAAGCAATTTTATTTACGGCAGCTTCTGTTGTGTCTCGAACTTTACATATAAGTTTATCATGAGGGGAAAAAAAAAAAAACCTGTTTGGCTTGACTTACCATGAATCACAGCCAGGAGGTCATCTTGTGTATCAAGCAACTATGTTTTCACTACAGCTATGTGACCTCAAGTGGCAGCAGCAGCAGAAGCACCAAAATAGAAGGGGCAGGAGGCTTCTCGGCCCCAATGGGCTTTTCCCAACCCATTCGGGCAACTAAGCCAGATCCAACCGTAGAGGAGAGAAAGAACAAACCCAACAGCTCGGAGGCGAAAAAGACGACAGGCCCACCACACCTAGCTTGCCCTCCTCGGGAGCCCCGGGAAGCAAGAACATAAAAGAGGACGGGATCCAGAAACGTGTGGAGAAAACACAGCATGACAGGGCCAAAACTAGCCCGGTGTAAGGCAAAAATCCAGCCGTGACCACGAAGCACAGGTTTCGGAAAGGTCTGGCGATGGAGGAGGGTCTCCACCGGGGGACTCTGGGCGTAGCTCCGGCGCGAGGGCGCAGCGGTACCCCAGCCTCCAAGCAGCTCTGGAGGCTCGGACCGATCCCTGCTCCCGGGACCGATCCCTGTTCCCGTCTCACCTGTCCGGTGCCCGCTGGCCAGGCCGCCGCCGCCGCCGCCCGCCGGTCCCCGCCCCGGCCCACCCTCGCCTCCTCTGCCCTCCCGGCGCGTCACTAGGGACCACCGCCCGGTTCGGCGTGGGCAGGGGGCCGCAACCCGCCCCGCCTCCCCAGGCCTGGCCCCGGCACTCACTTTCTGAATCCGCTTCAGCGCCATGGGTCAGGGAGGGCGGCGGGGACAGCGGCCGGCGGGGGGCGGCTGCGGGGCTCGGGGACTCGGGGTCCAGGCGCGCTCGCTTCCCTGGCTGCTCTGCTAGCTCAGCCCGGCGGGTCCCGGCTCGCCGCTCGCTGGCTCGCTCCGGGCGCTGGTGGCTGCTCCGAGTGCGCCCGAGCGCGAGTGTGCGGACGGGGACGCCGGCGAGACTCTTTTGTTTCCGCTTTTGCTTCTGGGAAGGAGCCTGCGCCCGCCCCTCCCGCGCCCCGCCCCGCCTGGCACACTGGGAAGTGTAGTTCCAGCCGGCTCCTTCGCCGCTGCCCGGGGCAAGGTCGACTTACTCAGAGTTGACCTCAACCTGGCAGCTTGGGTTGCAAGTGCCAGAGTCTCCTGGAGTTGGTTTCTGCAGTCAGATGTGGACCAAGTTGTCGCTGAGTTTCCTGCCTGTAAAATGTGGGTAACGAATTAGCGCGCAAGGTTCCGGGAGGAATTTCTCAATTTCCACCACCACTCCCCGTGTCTAATATGGGATACAAACGGTACTTGCTATTCTCACCATTACAGATTTCATTATTTCTCAGTTATATGAATTGCCTCGGTTTTCCGCATACGCACAAACTCATGCCCCATATGATTCCTTAGGTAACGCTAATTCCTATGTGGAAAGATTTCACCTATCCATCCCTAATCTTACAGGTGTGTTCCTTCTCCAACTCTGGATAGCACATGCCAGGCATCTCCCTCAGCACGGACTTCTTTTGGTTAATTGTACCTGGTCAATACAGCCTACTCACAAATCCTCACAAATCCTCACTCCCTCACAAATCCTCACTCCTTCAATTCCTACTAACAAAGCCTCACAAATCCTCACTCCCTCACAAATCCTCACTCCCTCAATTCCTACTAACTTGTTACCAGTTAACACTTGGTTCCTGCTTTCTGCACAAACAGAATAGCTTTTAGCAAAGATCACATTGACTCTTCTAATTACCTAACTCAATTCATTCCCTATCCTCCGTGATGTTTTTGGACCACTTGTTTAACAGCCACCCCTTTGTGATTTTGTTTTTTATTCTTTTACTTTTCAAAAATGCTCACGGCCTCTGACTCATACAGCGCATCAGTAGTGAGGGCTTCTGCTTCTCTGACTCTTCCTTTTCTGTCACTCGTTCCTCTCCGGTAGCATTGGAGTGCTCCAGAGTTCCAAGCCATGATCTTTCACCATCAGCATCTTTCAAGAAGCTAGATCTTCCGCCCTGTGGTAACTGGGAGGCTCCTTAGTATGGCTGGAGGAACATGGATTTTGTAGATTAACCAGTATCCTGGATGGAGTTTCAGCTCTGACCCCTACCCATTGTGTGACCTTGCTATACCAGTTAAACCCCTCAAGTCTCAGTTTAGTTATCTGTCAATACAGATAATTTCTGTATATTAGTATATATTATGTAATGTTAATATAAAATGGGTTTTATATTAATTTTGTCATTTTAAAATTGTATTTATCATGTTATTAGTTTAATTTTTATATTCATTTGTATCATTTGCCAAACATGCCATTGTTGTTCCAACTCTTGTCTCACAGCATGAAGCCCTTTTCATTCATTTGTGCTCATTTAAATTACCTGTCTTCAACATGAAATTATTTTCCCTACTACCTTGAGGCTCTAGCTTGCCATATCGTCTTGCTCCCCCATGTGAATATCATCATGGACTTGGCTCTTATATCCGACAGGAGGCAGCACTCCCACAAGGACCCTTTCCCCACTCCACTTGCCTTCTGACACTGGGAGCTGTTTTCCCCTTGTATGAATGTCCTCTTTCCTGGCACTCAGCCACCCTCTTTTACAGATAAATTTTCATTCAGCTTGTGTTCTGACACTCGTGTGGACATCCTCATCATTTGGCGCAGTCTCTGATACCACACTCTTAAGACAGCTTACACTGCCCAGCATGCCTCTCCGTTCTGCTTAGGTGCTGCTGACAAGCCATCCTCCTACGCTAATTCCTTCCTCACCCCCTTGGCTCCGGCACTTGTCCTGGACTCCCTTCTACATACTCTCCTAACTCTATTTGAATTCCAACACCACAGTTTGAGATGCTTTCTATGAGGATGACTTCCATATCCCAAGTAGGCCCTTATACCTTCTACTCTTTTGCAGACACCCTCTGTATAGTTTTATATCTAATCTTGATGACTTAAAACAAGCATGTTTATTATCTTCTGGCTTCTGTAAGTTGAAATTCAGGCAGAGCAGATAAGGATTTTCTACTCAGTGTCTCACAAAGCTATTAAATTACTAGAGGATGAGAGTCTTAAGGGGTTCAGTAGGTTAGTATTACCCCAAAATATGTGCCTACGCAGTAGCTCAGAAGGTGACTTTATTTGGAAATAAGGTCTTTGCTGATGTAACTCATTAAGGACCTCAATATGAAATCATCCTAGATTTAGGGATGCATGTTAAAGTATAACTTGACTTTAAATCTACTTAAACAACCAGAGGACTTAGATTATATAGTCTGTTTACTCAAATGAAGCCAAGCCTTTGCATTTTTCTATTTGAAAATTTGTGCTAGGTGGAGAAACAATATATCTGTGCAAAAGGAGGAGTGTGGGATAGGCAGATTCATACAGGATGAGGTGTTGGAAAACTAGGAAAATTTTTTTAGAGTACAGATTTTTGTACCCTAACTGGGATTGCAAGGACAGGGTACATGGATGCAAGGGATTGGTGGAGTGAAATTTGAAATCCTTAGATAGTAACCTAGCACAGGTCAGTGGTCTGAGGAGCTGTATTCAGGAATCATAGAAAGGTTGGAAGATGCAACCAGCATGCAGAAACTTATGACTTGCTAAGAAAAGGGGTGTCCCCTTAGGTCAGCATTCTCACACTAGAGGGTGTGATCCTGACTGTACGTTAGGGTCATCTAGAGAGCTAGAAAAATATAGCAATGTCCAGGTTTCAACCCCAGGTAATGAAAACAGAGTATCTGGTAGGATTTTCTATTTTTTTAATCGAAGTTTTAAAATCAGAGGTTCTCATCCAGCTTAGGTTCTGACATTCAGTAACTCAGAAGCATTAACTCAGTAGCTTTAACATGTGTTCAAATCTTAACATGGGTCAAAGTTTCTGTTTCAGTTAGCCTGAAGTGGAGCACTCTTGTAATTCTAACAAGTTCCCAGGTGATATGTTTGCTGTTAGATCTAGGATCACACTTTGAGAAGGGCTGCTCTGGATCTTTTCTACTCACAATGTGGTCCATGTACTAGAAGTATCAGAATCACCTGAGCACTTGTTAGACACAAAGAATCCCAGATCTTCCCAGAGGCTTGCTGCATTAGAATTTGCTGTTTCATAAGATCTTTAAGTGATTGAGATGAACATTCATTTAGGAAACATTGTGCTGAAAGTCACTGATACACAAACGCATCTTAAAATATAGATTTCTTTAAAAAGTCTAATTTGATAAATCTTGGATAGAGTTCTGGAATCTGTACTTTTGAAAATGTTTCTCAGGATATTCTAGTGTTTGAGCTATCTAACAGCTACATTGTGTGTGTGATTCTGCTTCAGGTTTATTTGTACAAATATGCACAGGAAGACAGTAGTGCCCTGCACAGAGCAGCCCCAGTATAACATAACACTGATCTCACATGAGCAAGTAAGTTTCTCTGTTCTGGAGGCTTTATGGGGTCCGGGCATCTTTGGGGATCTGTATACCTTTGGGGGCCTGGGTTATAGTCACAGTTGGGTCTGGATTTGAGCCTCAGTCTTTGACTAGGTGACCTTCAGAACCTTGACCATGCCACATGCCTGTTTCTCAAGCTTGGGTGAGCAATGTGGGTGTGTGGACTGAGCTTGGACTGCTAAGCTTTACCTTTTTGGGCTTTTCAGGGACCTTGACAGCCTCAGTATGTGCACATATGGCCTTGGCATTGTTGCATCTTCTTCACATCCTTCTTGTGCTTCTTGGGCAAAACCACATGTTCCTTAGGAACTTTGGGCCCACCCCCCAAAAGAGATTTATATCTTTGTGACCAGGGGTTCTGGATGCCATTTCTGTACCATTTTCAAGTTGGTTGTGTAGGCTATGGTTCTTGCACTTGGCCATGTTTGCGCTGAAGTTCATGGTGCCCCCATGAAGGCTACCCTTGGAGAGAATCTCTATCTTAAAATCCTTAAATAGTCTAAACTCCATTTTACTCAGCCATAATACATTAATAAATATTCCATTTATTTAAAATGAACGGAGCTGAAACATGTGGTGTCCTTCCAACTCAAAGGCCTATCATTTGTTTTGTTTTTTTTTTAAAAAAGGTGACTGTTCCATTCCATATAAATAAGAAACCTAAAAAGAGAGCTGACAAGGTTATTTTTATATTTCCCAGGGCAAATTTACTTACCAACAGAAAAGAAATCACACTTTAAAAAGATGTACTTTGGGGGGGAATCTACTTTCGCATAGTTTACACTTTGGAATTGCTTTAAACTTTTTATAACATTTGACATACATTTTAGCAAAATGCAAGTACCTAAGAGACATAAAATAGATCAAAAGTTTTATTTAGTCTCTTGCTCTTTCTCACAGGTCACAGTTTCAAAATAGAGTTTGTAGTCACCTGCATAATTAATTCAAAAATATTATTTACTGCCTATAATATACCAGGTACTGAAGATACATGATAAAGAAAATAGTAAAATTCCTATCCTCAAACAGTATTTTAAATTCCCATGCAATGGAGAGGGATGGAGGCTTATTAGAAATGTTGATTTCTGGTCATAATCCACAGGTTAGTTATGGCTTGAGGGTGCCCATAAGATTTTATTCAAAATGTCAACCAGTGTTGCCATGATCTGGGTTTTGACTCTAGATGTCACAATTTATCCAAAATGGCTCACTTACATGGAGAACAGGATTATCTTTGTTTCTGAATGTCTGGACTTCTTCAAAGGATGTCCTCCCAACATGAGAGCTGGCTTCACTTTATTCCTTCTTCCAAGAAAACAGTAAGGTGGTAGTCACAATGACTTTTATAAACCTGGGAAGGGACATGCTGTCAACCTTACTTAACATCTAAAAGAACTAGAGAAATATATGGATACCAAGAAATGACCATATTTGGGAGACCAAGAGGGAAAAGAGATGTAACAGAAAAACTATTAGGGGTTGGATCTAAGCCTTGCTGCTTAAGGCATGGCCCATAGAGCAACAACATTTGAGAGACTTCTAGAAATACAGACTCCAGAATGTCTTTTAACTTTCTCTTTGTGTCACTTGTGGAAATGCAGTTGACAATCCTTGTCTACAGGGGCACTCACCACTCAAATTCTTTTTGCTAGTCTGACCTGTGACTGCTTTTTTTAGACTGATGAGAGCTAGTGTTTGTCCTGGGACTGTTCCAAACACAGAGACAATCTTGGTCTTCAGATATAAATTGCCATTTTTCCTTTGTCATTCTATAGTCCCACACATGTAAAACCAGAATCCCCAGGAGCTTGAGACCAGTTTGCAGAGTTGGGAATGGTTCAAAACATGTATTTGACTCACAAGTCACTCAAGAATTCTTTGTTGTGATATAATTCCCAAACAGCTGTCTGACTGTTGACTCATGCATCCCATTCTTACCTCCTCCTTTATTAACGTTGTCCAGCAACAGGTCATAAAATTTCAGGGTGACTATTCCCAATTTGGGTCTGCAGTTGATATGTGAACTTCTGTGCCTCCAAGTAAAACTCTGCAGGGTTAGAATTCAGTATTCAGTGAATTTCTGTGTGAAGCTAGGCCAAAACTCTATTTGGGGTGAATACAGACTAGCGAGTCTCAATGGTGAAGAGATCAACCATAAATTCCAGAATGACACAGCTTTCTTCAAGCAAGTCTCTGTTATGACTGCCTTTCTATGACTTACATTTCCTTCAATACTGTTTCTGTCAATTTCATAGCCTATGCTTCTAATTGTTAATACAAACCAATCTTGAATATTGACTATCAATAGTTTTTAAATAGTGTAGATTTGTCCACAATAAGTAGACAGTTAGAGAGTAAATTGTCTGTTTGTTTGATGAGGTACAAGAGGAAAAGCCTGTGATACTGGATATAATCTACTTTTATTAAGTTCTGTACAGCCCTGGCATATTAGTCAGATTCTCTAGAGAGAGCCATTCTACTTTCCAAACAGAACCAATCAGATATACATAGATATGTGAGATTTATTATGGGAATTGGCTCATGTAATTATGGAGGCTGAGATATGCCGTGATGTGCCATCTGTGAGCTGGAGAGCCAGGAAACCCAGTGTTATAACTCAGTCCAAATCTGAAGGTCTAAGAATGAGCGGTGTCTATGGTGTAGCTTTCAGTCTGAGGCTGAAAGCCTAAAGAAGGGTGGGGGCTAAGGAGTAGGAGGAACTAGTATAACTCCTAGAGTCTGAAGGCCAAAAATCCAGGACATCCAGTTCCCAAGGGCAGGAGAAAACAGATGAAAGGAGAGAGAATTGGGCTTCCTCCACTTTTTGTTCTGACAGGCCTCTCAGTGGGAGAATGATCCCTGCCCAAGTTGGTGAGGGCAGATTTTCTTTACACAGTCTAGTGACTATGTCCACAACCCCCCCCCCCGAAATAATATTTTACCAGAGATGTAGGTATCTATTGGGCAGTCACGTAAACTCACAAAATTAGCTAGAATTCTAAGTAGCTGGAATTCTTCTTAATAAAAACAGCTGCATCAGTTCACTCTTCAGCACAGTGCCCTGACAGCCTACTCTGAGGCAGAGTGGTGTTTCACCAAGTCCCAGACCTTAGGACTGGAAGGTGGAACTAAGAAAAGGTGGTGGTGAGCACAGACAAGTGGAGGCAGTGCTAAGCCTTTTAACCCTGAGTGTAATTGGAGCAGTTCAGTATTTACTTATTTTCTTAAACTATCTGAGTGGATCTGGGTATATTTTCTCATATAAAAATCAGACCTCACATAATGAAACAAGATAATACAGGTAATGCACTTAAGCACAGTAAGAGGTGTGTAGAACTTTTCAGAAAAGTAGCTGCTATTATAATTGGATTTTTTTAGAACTTGTTAGGGGACTATCTTCTGTTACTTGAAAACAGGTTTGGAGACCACTGATTTTGCCCATATTTTTCCATTTAAAATTTATTTTAATAAGTCATATAAATAGTACATGAATTCATTTGTACAAAATTTTGTAAAAAGAAGCAACAATGACAGTACAGCATTTTCTCCACGTTTCCTTCTCTAAAATGAGAAGATTTTCTCTGTGAAAATACCTGTAATGACTGTGGGTGATTGGTGCTGGGAAGGCTACGGTGATTACACCTGAAGAAGAAATTCTATGCTATAAAAATAATGACAATGATGTAAAACAATAGTACTTCAACAGAAATAAAAATGAATAATAAAATGCTCCTGATTAATTTAGTTCAAACTTTTCATGTAAGAAAGATTAAAGCAGTTATAGCTCCAGAGCAGAACAGTGTGTACAGAATTTTATTCCTTAATTCATATGTCCTACCCTTTCGCAGATTTCCACTTTTCAGATTTGTACCTCTCTTCCTTTTGGTTCTGTTTAAGTCTTCTCCTTTACTGAGAAATATCTTGCTTCTCCACATTTTCCCCCAAAATTTTATTCCTTTCCTTCTTTGTTATGAGTTATCATATTTGACTGGATGCAGATTTTCAACTCTACCCCCTCACTTTGCCACTCTGAGAATTCTGGCTCTATTTTAAAACAGTTTGCACATTTGGAATCTGATACTGTCATGTAATAGTAAAGACTATTCTTCAGAAGCAAAAGATAAGTACTGTTCATTCTCTAAGTAATTCAGGACAACATATGACAATTTACTGAGAAGAAGAATTTTGTAACTTTATTCCTCAGTTTAAACATGGTAAATAAATAGCATGGTAAGTCATTAAATACATTGACATGATACAGTCCTTTAACAAACAAACTTATTTCCAAGTGTCCTGAATCACAACAGTACACAAAAAAAGTGCACTTTTTTGCAAAACTTAACAGGATCTAATTATGGGCACCAAAATCAGAGTTCACTGTATAGTCAATTAAAAACCAGAACTCCCAAGAGCTAGTCAGTCCAGGAGGAGTTGTGTATATATCTTGTGAAAGGGCAAAGAGGTGCTTGCTTCTGACTGCCAAAGGGTGTTTGGTGGTTGAGTTCACCCAGGGCAAAACCATGATAAAATATATATTCCTAATGCCTTTCTATTTCTCCTTCTAAGAACCTTTCCTCATAACTATCATTCATGTTCTTTGCTCTTTCCTTCTTTTCCTTGCTCTGTACCCAGGACTGAGTGGGAGGAAACTTTAATTCTAAGAATGATGACTGCAGCATTCCCTTACCTTTGAAACCCCGTTGGGGGAAAAAAAGAAAAAAGCCGGGCACAGTGGCTAGTGCCTGTAAGCTTCAGCCTATGTAGCGGCCGGGCCTAGGGATCGCAGTTCGAGTCCTGCCTGGGGCCAGTAGCGAGACCTAGTTCCAAAAAAATAGCTGGGCGTGATGGCATGTGCCTGTAATCCCAGCTACCTGGGAAGCTGAGGCTGGGGATTGCTTGAGTCTGTGGTACCCCGGGCAACGAGAGTGTGCAGTTCCACCGGCAAAAATAGTGAGACCTAGTCTCAAAAAAAAAAAAAAAAAAAAAAAAAAAAAAAAGGAAATTTTGACATATGCTGCAATGTGGATGAATCTTGAAAATAATATGCTAAGTGAAATAAATCAGTCACAAAAAAAGACATGTTACTTCTATAAAATATCTAGAATAGCAAAACCCATAGAAATGGTGCGTGTGGGGTTGGAAGGAGAGAGGAATGGAGAGTTGTGGGATATAGTTTTAGTTTTGTAATAAGAAAAGTCTATGAAGATTGGTTGCACAATAGTGTGAATACATTTCATACATCTTAACCTTAAAAGTGGTAAAGATGGTAAATTTTATGTGCTTTTTAAAAGGCATAACTTACTAAAAAGACAAGAGTTGTGGGGTGGCTATTGACAAGCTGGAGCCTTATATATTGCTGGTGGAAATGTAAATGGTACTGTGACTGGGAAAATATTTTCACAGCTAAACACACTGTAACCATATGACTGAGCAATTCCACACTTAGAAATTAAGTATATGTCCACAATATACAGAAACATTATTCATAATGGCAAAAAACTGTACATAATCTAAATGTCAACCAGCTGCTGAATAGCTAAATTGGAAGTGGTATATCCATACAATGGGAAATTATCAAGCAACAAAAAGAAACAACTATTGTGTATAATAGAAACATAAATAATATGTTGTATAGAATACATTATGTAAATAACAGAAAATATTAGCACAAAAATATACTGTGAGAAGTTAGATGCAGAAGAGCTACATAGTTCAAGACTACATTTACACAAAATGTCCAAGAAAGATAAGTTTATCAGGCCCAAAATAAAGCAGATTAGTATTTGTCTGGGTTTGGGAATCCAAATAACAAGCACAAGGTAACTTTTTGAATAGTGGAAATTTTTGAGAACTCTGGAATCAATAGTCATATAGATTCTCTAGATGTATGAAATTGTATTATTTTTCCTACTAAGCTTCCTGATGTTAGTTTGATTGATGAATCACCCTAAGTAGATGCAGAGGGGGAAAGGGAAATTTCCTCTCTACACACACCAATGTCTGTAATAATGAAAGTAAAATCTCATGTTCCACAGAGTCTAACATTCTTCCCTTACCTTCTTGAATGGAAAACACCTGACAGGAAAATTCCCACCAGTAAAGAGCACTTTATACACACTACTACCAATAAGTCTCAAGACAACCTTAGAAGGAAGGTTCTTGTCTAAAATAATATAATACGACACAAATTTTTAGACATCCCAATTTTGAAAATGTTAAAAAAAAAAGAAAGCTAAGGAAATAAATAGAAACCAAGATTTAAAGAGAAAAACAATTTTATGAGGTCATGTAGTTTGTAAGTGAAAAAACATATTAAAAAGGTTGTAGCCTTTCAACCATAGTGAAATATGTTTTTTTCAAAATATATATGTTTCCTTCACAAACAACTCCCTGCTTGAGAATATTCACCAGAAATAACCTTTCTATCAAAGGAACCTATCTCTAAGGCAGAGCAAACATCTAATTAGGTAGCATCTGGTCTTTGTCATATGAGTCACCCTTTCCTTTTCGTGTCCCTTTCCTTTCCTTGAAGCTTTAGGTCTCTAGCCTATTCCTTAGCTCAGGATACACATACCCTCATTTTGCCCCAATAGTTTAAAAATATAGAATTTCCACATATATGAAATTAAATGTATTATTTTCTCCTATTTATGTATCTCATGTTAATTTGAATGGTGGGACAAGCTGAGGTGGGGCAAATCATTCATAGTAGTGGTTGTACCTGAAACATTCACTAAAAAAAAAATCATTGAAATGGCATTTTAAATTGGTGAGTTTTGTCATAGGCAAACTCACCCCCAATAAGATGACTATTAAAAATAAAAACAAAAAACAATTAATTGTAGCATTCTGTAAACCTTAGCTTTTACACTAAGAAGTGTTGCTTATTTCTATTGTAGGGAAAACAAAAGAGTGACTCCATTCTGTGGAGCAGTCCCTTTGTTTGCCTGTTTTTTCTTTTATTTGTCAAAGAACTCTACCTGCTGTTGTTCTGGGGAAAGGAACAAACACCCTCACTCAATGTTCAGAAAACGGAAGATAGAAGAGATTGAAAATGAAGTTCCACTTTGTGAAAATCAAAAGTGAAAAGGGTACAGCTGCCTGGGAGATGGGGAAGAGAGAACATCTTTGACCAGAAGAGCTTAAGACTGAGTAGAAGAGAACCCTTTTGTTTGCTAGTGAAGTGTGTGGTTTTGAAGCTTGGCCATTGGGAAATGGGGAGAAGACAATTGTGTAGATGTGGGAAAGAAAGACATACTAGGTTTTGCAAAAGACAGCCTATAAGACTTCACTTATATAAGTGACTGCTGCTTTCATTTCTTTCCAGTCCACCACCTTAGTGGAGGATGGAAAACACCCGAATCACAGTTTAACATTAGCAAACTACACATCTCAAAACAGAGCAAACTTTCCTCCTTGTCTGGGTTGAAGTTTCTCTTGTTTTTGCAGGAAAAGGAGGTGGAATTAGTGTGACTGTAGGTGTTGTAGCTACCCAGATGTTGTAGTCTTTCTACCTTAAAAAGGAAAAATCACCATATTCTGCTGGTCTTAAAAAATTTCAGGCAACTGACAGATTTAAGAACATTAAGACTCTTGGAATAATTTTCATATATTTCTAACACAGAACACTGGGGAGGGGGAAGGGAGAAAGGGAGAAGAGACAAACTGTGGATCAAAAAATCCATTATGAAAGGCAGGGGAACTGCAAAGTCATCCCTGAATAGGCCATGCAATGCTGAAATCCTGTAGTCTATATTACTGTCTGGTTAGCATTTGGACCACCATAATAAAACTGCCCCAATTTTAAAGCCTAAATCAGGAGTAGAATTAATAGCAATTACATGATACAGAATTATGAACAGACTAATTGATCCAATGGTGTACTAAGGTTGCTGTTTGTCCTGGATCCTAACAACATAGAGTGTATGTTTGAGAACTGAAGGAAAATATAAAACTGCCATTGATCCTAAACAATGTCAGCGATAATGATCCTCCTACCCCCAAAAATCTTGTATTGCTTTAAGTTCTAAACTGTAGCAGCAATTCCTCTTGTTTTTTCTTTTTTCTGTCTTTATAGTGATAATTCAGCCACCATAAAATTTGCCTGTTTCAATTATATAAGTTGGTGATTTTTCGGAATATTTTGAGTTATACAGATATCACATAATCTAAATTTAGAATATTTTCATCACCTATTGGGTTTTAATAATACATATGTAAGTTTCTAATTAGCACATTTTTATTACTACTCCTTTAGTAGGTTTGCATACTATGTGGAAGTTAATTTGGAGAATTTTCAATTATACTGTTGGCCTCTGGCACAGTACAATTTAGCTACATGCATTTATTTTGAAAATTCTTAATTATCTAGAATTGTTTTTAGAGTTTTGTCCCCAAACCTATAGTTTACACATTCCTGAATTTAAATGATAGATGTAAGCAAGTTTTTTAAATCTTTTTTCTGGTATGAATTTTGAAGATGAGATTAATTAGGATATATGTAAATCAGTCAAAATTTAGTGAAACACTTAACTTAAAAATTGTTCCCTGAAAGAAATTGAGGCTATACAACAACAAAGAAAATGAGACATCTAGGGAAAAAGTGAAAAAAAAGAATAAGAAGAACAATTAAAGATGCTGGTCTTACATTTCTAGAAATCAAAGTGAGTGTTGAAATCCAAACACTGAACATGCACCTTAAAGCAATGGATCAAAAAAAAAACAAAAAAACATGCAGTTATTTTCCTAGTTTTATTTTATAAAATGAAAAAGGTTTTTCCTAAATTATAGAAAATGTACTTTCTGGTAAAGACAATATTTTAAAGGAAAACTTTGATTCTTGAGACATTTGTAAGAATCTAGAATCAATCCGGAAAACAAAGACATGAAGAATATAACAATTTCTGGAATCTCTAGCTAAATCTGAACTGCCAGATTTATCCTCATGTTTAAGAGTGTTCCTAAATTTTTTTTTGTATTTTTATTGCCTCATGTGAAAAAACTTTCCAACTTAAAATGATTATATATTGCTTACTCCAGAGATAGGTAAACAAGTCTGACTTATATAATCTACTAAATGTGAAACTATAAAAATGAGATTTGGTAAAGTCATTGATAAATTTTTCAGTTAACACAAAAACAGAAAATGTAATGTGATTTTTTTTTCTGTCATAGATCAGTATATAGGTATTTTCCTCTTCTTTCAAAATATGCATTAATGTAATTAAAAAGCATCAGTGCTTTATTTTTCTGAAAATTTTAAATTTTTTTTTGGGTCATGTTTATACATATAAAGTTAATTAAGAAATTTCTTTCCACCTCTATTTGCTTTTTGGCCATCATTATCATTCTTTTTAAATGATGCTACTAGAATTAATTTTATCATGTAGAATGACTAGGGTTTAAAAACAATGAAACAGTTTAAAGTTACATATGCAAGGTAGTTGATCATTGCATTGACCATCTTTGAAAAGTACTATTATGTTTGGTTCATTTTGAAACCTAACTCATCATAAATATATGCTAATGGCTTCCTGCAAGCTGCTATTAGAGCCTGAGAGGCAGCATGACTCACATCTGGAACTTATGTCAGATGCTCGGACAGATGTAGCTTCTCCTGTGTTGCTTGATTCAATCATCACAGCAACCCCACTCAGCAGGCTTTCGTATTTCATTTTATAGATAAGGTTTAAAAAAGTAAGCAAGTGGATTAGTTTACATTCTCGCTAGTGAATTTGAATCGAGAGCTGACAATCTCCAATT
The DNA here is from genome assembly GCA_004024945.1 of Uropsilus gracilis. Classification (NCBI taxonomy): domain Eukaryota; kingdom Metazoa; phylum Chordata; class Mammalia; order Eulipotyphla; family Talpidae; genus Uropsilus; species Uropsilus gracilis. Next base: position 75,005 of record PVHY01004995.1, read on the forward strand.
GTCCTGCAAGTAAGTTTACAGTCTAAATGGAAATTCAGAACCCTAAATGAAGATTAAAATGTTATAGGGCAGGGTGAGGGATACTCTGGAACTCCCAAACCTGCTTGCTTTAAAGGGGTTCTGCCCTCTGCAGCATCAATACAAAACATACTCTAGTGCACACCTTCAATGCAAAGTAACTTTAATACACTTAGTGTGCAATAGAGACAAAAGAAATAATATAGATAAAATAGTTTCCAATTAAATATTGGAAGTTACCCATCCCCTCTTGAGGGAAACAACCCAGTCAAACAGGGTTGACCCAAAGCAGTACTGGTGAGGTTCAAAAGTTTAACTGGGGAGTACCCTGTTACAAGCCTAAGGCACCTTCTGGTGGGGGGACCTATAGGAAAGGGGCAGAAGGATCCAGGCAGCCTAGAAGAAAAGAAGCAGAATCAAAATAAAGACTGCCATTGTCAACATCCCCACAGCTTTTTTTGCCCACATTTGTTTCGTGTCCCCCAAGTACCAGGTGCAAGTTCAAGACTGAGAAGCAAGCACAGCTTCTTCACATCTCTCTGTTCGATATACCTCCTCCAGGTATCCTCCCTTCTCCCAGTCCACTCTCACTTCTCCTGCCTGTTCAGCTCTACCCTTCCATGGATGGGGCAAAGAACCTGAAAACTCCCCCTTCCCTGGGAATTACCTGTTACAAAAGGTAAGTTAATATAAATAATATATGCCAAATGCTATGTGACAGACAAAATAGAACACCTGGAATTGTGTTATTCCTTGTCAAACCCTTGGTGCAACTATTTTGGTCTCCTTCTCCCTGCCCACAATTCCTGTCCCCCCACCAGTGACTGGGACTTCCAGGAATTTGTCTGAACATATTTTTAAAGTCATGCAGTACAACAAGGCTCTGAAGAGAAAGCAGCTGTCCTTTCTCATCTACCCAATTCTGGCAAAGTCAAATTTAATTGTTTAATTATTACAACCAGATAAATATGATTATTCACAGTGGAGGCACAAATGACTTTTTTGCCCTGTATCATATTTACTTGCTCTGATATTTCTAATTCATTTATTAACACCAAAATTCTTTTCTTTATTTATATGCTTACTTCTGTTTTTCACGTTAGAGATTTCTCTTACAGGCGTTGCAGTCATTGACTATCTGGTTCACTTGTGGTAGGCACTGAAATGTTGACTTCAGAGTCTATCAGGAACAATTGCTGACCTTGGATTACTTTTGAACCATCTGTTTGTGTTACCAAAGTCAGTATTTTCCCTTGGCTCTTTAATGGGGCTGGAGTGATGCTACAGACCAAATATTTGTATCCTCTCTAAAGCCCTGTGTTGAAATTTGAGTGCAATGGCATTTGGAAGTGGGGTCTTTAGGACCTAATTTATTCATTAGGATGGAGATTCTATGTTGGTATTTGTGCCTTTTAAGGAAGGGAAGAAAGCCCTCTGGTCTCCAGCATGTATGAATATAAAAAAAAAGACCTTTTGCAAGGCAGGAAGTGGGCTCTCAACACCTTAATCTTGGACTTCTCAGCCTCCAGAACTGAAAAATAACTATTTGTTATTTAACCCAGTCTGTGGTTATTTTTGTTATTTCTGTTACAGTAGCACTTGCTGAATAGGTGGGGAGGGAATGTGGGAAGGAGTTATAAGCAAGCCACCAGGAAAAAAGACTTTAGGTCTCACAATTTAATATAGATTCTAACTTAGCCCTCCTGCTTTTAATCTGGCCCTTTGTCAAGTCTACAATTCTAGAATCCAATACCTATCAAAGAGAACTTTCTCCAGAAGAAACTTCATCATTTAGAGGGTGGGAGGAGTGGTAATCACTTCCTGATAAGAAATTTGGTGAAGTGTGTCTATAGCTCCCTTGCTAGGTGTTCAACACATATTCTTGTTTTCCATGCCATCCCCTTCCCCCATCTTCACAATTAGCACAATCCCAAATGTCTACAGAATTCTATTTTTTCTTATTCATGTTTTTATTATAAGATCTTAAAAAGTATTTTTTAATGACTACAGAAGCATTGACAAATAACATCATTTATATTGGTATACCTACAAATACAGTACACACCATTCTTCCCACCTTATTTGTGTCTTTGGTTTTATTTTTTGGGTGTTTGCCATGCAAAAGTGTTTTTTTTTTTCTTTTTTAGATGAAGTGAAAAATTATGATTTCTGTGTTTGGTTTTACTTATCAAAGTCTTTCTTATTTAAAAAATTAAAAAGTATTGTGCTATCTTTTCCCTTGAACCTTAACATTTCCATGGTCTTTATATTTTGGGGAAAGATTATAGCAACAATCTTTAGATATTAGGTATCCAACATTGCTCTTTGTTCCTAGGTGGCTATTTAATTGCTTTGACATAATGCTTTAAGCTATTTATTCTCTTTTTGAAAGATTAAAAATGTTACTTTTATTTTAAATTCTTATTTGCATTTCCAGTAAGGTCCTTTCTAAGCTTTATACTTTTTCATAGGAGTTTTTTGTATGTAAATTCATGCTCCATTATTACATCATTTCAATTATTATTGTAGTTTAATAATAGGTTTAACTATCTGAGGTTGCTAATTTGGGGTTTAATAATAGGTTTTTCTATCCTCCTACAGCAATCCAGAGAACATCTCAGTTAATGTTCAGGTCAAAAGCCTTGCTGCAATACTTTCTTTTTCTCTCACATACTACATCCAATCCCTCTGCAAGTCTGTTTCATTCTACTTTCAAAATATATCCTGAATCTAACCTATCCCCTACCACTCTGTCCTAGACTAGCTGTGATCATTTCTCTCATCTGGACTATTGCGATAGCTTCCCAAGTGGTTTTCTTGCTTTTGTGCTTGGTATCTCTACCATTAGCCTCCACACAGAAGCCTGGGTTATACGTAAATCAGCTGTCAGTCACTACCTCAATGTCTCCAGTAATATTCCCTCTTGTTCCAAATAAAAGATAAAGATTCACACAGCTCCGAAGCCTTCCCAGGCCATTTAAAAGCTCCCACACTATTCTTTCAGCTTTAGCCTCAAGGGCCTCCTATTCTTCAAAAAAGCAAAAACAAAAAAACAAAAAACAAAACCCCAAACCTAACAAATTAATCTAGCAAATTCATCTAACCTAACATATTTTTACACTTGCTGTCTTGCCAACTGGAATCTACTTCCCTCAGATACTATCTAGGTTGGTAACAAAGTGAAGAAAGGGAGAAAGAAGTATAAATAAACTCATATCATAATTTTTCAATGGATAGTATCTGGAAACTAAACAAATAGATGATAGAGTATATACTAATAAAGATAACATGATAAAGGTAAAGGGAAACACAGCTTTGCCAAATTGTCAGAAGAAATATACATACTAACACAAAATAAGCATAGTACACATAGTGAAATATTATTTTTAAAAAGTCAAAAATGAGAGAAATCCTTCAAAATACTTAAACTAAAACTTATCTAATTATTATATCAATAATTATAAATATGATATAAAATACCTATTAGCGAAAAGGACTCTGGTTGAATTATAAAAGAAGGAACATTCCACACTGGTTTTCTATGCATAAAGAAAGCACTAACTTAAAGTTACTTAGAACATTTGAAAATAATATGATGAAGAAGACATTCTAGGAAAATATATAAAGGAATTGAGATATTAATATTAGACAAGATGAAATTCTAGAAAATAATTACAAAGATGATACTTTATAAAGGTTGTAATATATAGTGAAGGTCTTGCAAATATGCCAACTTTACTAAAATTGTTAGAAGTTGCAGGTGAGGATCGAGGTGGGTATGGGTAGAGAATCTGGAGGTTTAAGTGTTGTTCTTGTATGGTTGTGAAGAGTCATTTAAGTACCATCTTTACTTTTTAGGACACCTTTACTTACATTATGATTTTCTTTAAAGCAATATATTTCTTAAGTAAATTAAGTTTAATTAATATGAAAACTGGCAAATATGATAATTAATGATAATTAAGGCAGCTGTTCAGTTCTGAGAGTACAGTTCCATGTTGCCAAATTATTCTAATAAGCCAGAAATCTTTTTATATAAAATCTTCTTTGTCACTGTTATTGGAATAAAACTGAGTAAGAAGGGCAGGAGAGTGAACAGGATGACCTGGTTAATGGGTCCTCACCCACATGCAGTTGCAAAGCATGACTTAAAAACAGAGACACACAGAGAAAAAAATAACAATTTATTTACAAAGAAGGAAAAAAGGAGAGGAGATAGGAGGAGGGAGAAGTAGAGGGATTATAGATCTGCAGTGACCACAAGAAGTCTTTCCTACTCCAGTTAGGAAAGTTCAAGAGTTTCAGAGTTCAAATTAAAGGTCACATATGGAAGTTGGTGCTGTGAATCGAGCAGAGGTGAGGAAGGCCAGTGGGAGCCCACTCAGGCTAGAAGAAGGCTGTTGGCCTCTGTTGAGGGCCTGGAGCTGCCTGAACAACTGGAAGAAGTTGATTATAGTGAAACCAGGGACCTAACATGTGATGAAAAGGGAAGAGAAGCAGATCAGCATGCAGAGACTGAAGGTCAAGCTGGCACAGGCCAGCAAAAGAGCTGAGAGTCCCTGCTCCAGTTTTAAAAGTATTTGAGGCAGCTGTGCTCCCTCCGTTGTTCCCAGCACAGTCTATTCAGGCAGTGGCTTAAGCTCCACCTTCCACCTTTGAGTGCCACCCTTTGCTTAGGAGACCCTTGGTCCCAGCATTCCATGTCAGGTTGCAGGGAGGATCTGGGATATCCAAGCAGGTGGTGTACCTGGATCTGGTGCAGCACTGACATGGTGACCTGAGAAGGCACAGGGGACAACACCCTCTGTCCACACATGTAGTATGCCTGGCCTCACAGGGTCCTGTTCCTGAGTTAGCACTGGCTACAGTGCAGAGAGCTCAGAGGGACTGACAACTACAGCAGGGAAGGATGACTAAGCTCAGAGGTAGAGGCAGTGGTTGAAATCTCAGGTTTTGCGGAGCAGAGATCTGAGCCAGTCCTCCTAATGTGGTGGCACCCCCACACCAGAGGATTGGGATAAGGAAAGTTTAAGTGTTTTTCTGATATTCCCAGGTAGTGTCATGAAATGGTACTGTCTCCCTGGTCTCCCCCTGTGGTGTCTAGGCCAGAGGTGGCCACACTCCCTCAGCATGTTGGCCCCAACAGACTGTCCCAGAGGTCTATTTTCCCCTTCCAACAGGGACAAATAAACCCTACTTGTGTTTTTAGGTTTTTTTCCAACTATGAGTCTTTGCATTAGTAGGTGTTAGGTACACATAAAAGGGATTCCCCTCCTCCCTTTAGTCTCAATGTATACAACTCTTTCTTCTTTCTTTAAAGTGAGCCACTGATATGCCATTTATTATTTACCTAGATTGTAAATTCCTTAACAACAAAGATCATATTTTATTACAACCCCAACCTTAACTTACCAACTTCTCCTACTTAAGAGGTATTCATTCATTCATTGATTCATTGATTCATTCATCATTCACTCACTCATTCATTCAGTACATGTTAGATTACAGGGAAACAGAAAAGACTTCATAGCATCAGTAAAGTTTTCAAAAAGGTTTTTTATATGTGTAATAAAGATTCAGATAAAAGATAAACAGAGTCCTATGGGCTACAATAAAGGGATACCTAGTCCTAACTGAGGGAGTAGGTGTGGCTCCCAGAGGAGGCAATATCTGAATTCTTAAATTCCTGAAGAGAAGCTGGATTTACAGGAGGTGGGGTGGGGGCAGAATGGAAGGTACAAAATGGGTTGGAAATTAGATTTGAACAGCTGAGTAGCTGTGTGGGTTAGGAATGATGAATGATGGTGCCAAGAGGGTAGTCAGGTGTAGTCATGAAGAGCTGTGTTGAATAGTCTCATAGGACACATACTAGGCAAATGCATACCTTTTCACTTTTTTCTTTGTGGTCTGTCCCCCTCTCCCCTCCAATTTCTTTTTAGTTTCTGATGGGACAGATTTCATGTGCCGGTTTAAATGCCTCTTTCTCTGGAAAGTTGATCTCAACCCCCATTCAGTCTCAAGAATAGAATTTGAGTCAATGGGATCACTTTATTTTTCATATACTTTTAAGTTTTTCTTTTTTCTATTCCATATATTTTAAATGTTTTACTTTATTGTTATTCTTTTCCAATCAACCTCGAACTGTTTCAAAATCAAGGATTGTTTTCATTTTTATCTTTATAGCCAAAGAATCTTTTTTTTTTTTTTTTGAGACTAGGTCTCCCTATTTTTGCCCATGGAACCCCAGGCTCACGTTGCCCGTGGTACCACGAACTCAAGTAATCCCCAGCCTCAGCTTCCCAGATAGCTAGGATTATAGGTGTGTGCCACCATACCCAGCTATTTTTTGGGACTAGGTCTTGCTGTGTTGCCCCGGGCGGGACTCAAACTGCGATCCCCAGACCCAAGGGACTCCCCAGACCCCAGGACTGTAAGCTGTCACTTACAGGCACGCGCCACAGAGCCCGGCTTATAATCAAAGAATCTTAAGATATTTTATTTTTGTTCCCAAAACAAACAAATATCTACATATTAATATTCTGGAAGTATGTCAGGGACTTCTGAAAAAAGAGCAGTTGAGATGGATGTTGAAAATTAGGCACAATAATGAGAGATGGGGTAGTATATGTAAATGGAAGAGCAGGAGCAAAGATAAATCTTCTTATTAAATCATCTAGGATAAAATGATTGTCCAAGTGATTAAGTGGAGATAAAACAAATCCAATTTGTTTTGCATGGAGAAAAAGTTTTAGAAAGTTCCATTTCGCATTGAACTTGGCTTCCATTGTTCTGACCTGTGCTGAAACTTACTTGAAGAGGTGAGACTATTTGTTTACTAGCACTTTTCAGCTGAACAAATTATGACAATTCCTTCCTTATTGCATTTTAAGAAACTGTTCAAATTTTACTTTCTTCATGCAGTCTTTTCTGACTATTGTTGCTTTTTCTTTTCTGAATCCCTCAGGGCTTTCTGTTGCTATAAAATATTCCAATACAAATTAAAACTCCCAAGGAAGTTTACTTCTTTTGTAGTTGCACTTTGTAACTATACTTTGATTTATATTATAAAATGATTTTTTTACTTTATAAATTAATACTTGTAAGAGATTATAATTTATATATACCCACTTAACCCATATATATCACTTCACCCATATATATGTGTGTGTGTATATATATATATATACATACATACATACATACATACATACATACATACATACATACTCTTGCCAAAGGACAAGTGTGTCTATACACACACACACACACACACACACACACTTTCTCACATGGAGGGGGAAAGGGGGGAGAGCTGATTCTTCATTTTACACTACTAAAGAATTATGAATATATTTAATCCTTATCAAGAAGGAAAAAATAAAACCTTATTACACTTCAGAAAATTAGATTAAGGCTAGAGAAATGTGCTTCACTCAGGAAGCATATTATTTTAAGAATTTTCTATAGTTAAAATTGTATCTAAAGGCAATGTGGGATTAGAAATTTTATTTGATATTACACATGTCGTGTTTCAGAACTCTTATTTTCCCTATGCCTACTGATAAAAGAACAATCAGAACTACTTGCTTTGATGTGCTTATTGTCTAGAGTTTAATTCTCTGCCTTCAGGTTTACATTCTCCTCACCCCCCCAACCCATTTAGGATAATAATAAAAACAACTGATTGAGCTGCTTCTTTGAAATCAAGTGATAGACACCCATTAATCAACAGACTGCTGTTTTTTTTATCTTGATTAAATGTTTATGAGAACTACACAAAATATAAACTTTACTCCACTGTACCTAGTACCTTGTCAGAGAAAGGTGTGGTCAGAGTTCCCCCTGGTGGGCAAGGTAACAAGTGCATGGGGATGTACAGAATTTGCCACTTCAAAGGCTTTCATCATATAGGAACTATACAGAGGCCAAAGGACAGAAGTGGAAGAAAATTGTCAGAATGTTTGGGTTTTTTTCTCTCCGTCTAATCTCATCACCTCTGTATGGTGTTTATTGCTGGTGATTTCCAGTTTCTTCTGAATCTTTAGTTAGTGTTGACCAAGCAGCAAACAATAATGAAAGAAAGCAACCTTATACTCCAACCAATTATAGTTGGCCAACTATGGTTTCTAATCAAGTAAACAGATTCTTGGTCTTGAAACTGTCATGACTCTGCACTACTAATGACTCCTGTAGTGGTTGCTAAACTGTTAAACAGAAGAATAGTAATGAACAATAGTAAATAATTGAGTACACTTGCCAGCTGGTGGGCACAGTCTAAGTGCTTCATATGCATTTCATCTTTGTGGCAGTCTAATGTGATGGTCAGTCCCATTATCCCTGTCTTACAGGGGTTCAAACAGGTTAAGAGACCTGACCAAGGACTCAATGGAAAAGGCAGAGTCCTAAGCTCTTTGCTATATTAGGGGGTCCCAAACTGCTCTTTGATGGATACTAAATAATGGGAATGGTTTTAGTATAAATACCATAAGCCATGTCTTCATTATGTTGTCATATTGTTTAATTGAAAACATTAGTATTTGTATTGAGATCATGAAACATTTCTATATAGATGATACTACTAGTGATTTAACTTCTAGTGATATAATCAAAGTTGAATACAAGACCCATTAAATTTTGTCTAAGAAGGGTCAACTTTTTTTTTAGCTTGTCCTTAGTAGTCCTGACTTGTCCTGCTTGTACCTTATGAACTAGGGAAAACAACTGGATTTATCTGGACAATTGCATTGCACATTAAGTAAGGGGGAAAATAGTGACATTCCACAGGAAAGTACACTGCAGACATAGGAAGTGGTAGAAGCAATCAGTGTCATCTGAGGAGAGGGTAAGATGAACTGCTCTGAACTGGTTTCCCAGCCTTGAAACTTGTTTGACCTCTCCTCCTTCAAAAATTAACCAATTCTTCTGCTCTTACTGCACTGACCTCTGGTTCTAGATTTGTGTCCCTTGTGTTCTTACAGTTTTCCCACTTACCTCTCTCACTGCAATCTCTAATTATAATAGTAATGGCCTGCTTATTTGTCCCAAACAGCAACTTCACCCCATGCTAAGAGCTGTGGGTTGGTAAGTTCCCCAAGGGAAGGTGTCTCATTCCTGTCACTTAAAGTCTAATATAAGGATTAGATACTCACACTTAGTTCCAGAAATTGTTGAAGAAATTTCCTACAAATTGAAAACCTACTCCCCCCCATTCAGAAATATTGGAACACTTTTTAGACTATTGTCTTGAGAATATTCAGTTCTATTATTTTTGTTGAAAACTCTAAATCTTTCTGTATTAATTTTTGCAGCAGACATAGTTTTAATATAAGGAAGTCAACTAGCTTACATGATGTGTGAGAATTACAAATGCTTTAATTCATAGTGCTCGCAGGGTAGGTATGATCCTTCTGCATGTTTAAGAAATCAATGATAGTCAAGTATCTCCCAAGAAATAGAATAGCTGTGTGTGTTTTTCTCCCTTCCCCTCCCCCCACCCCCATATGTAGTTATGTGTTATATTTAGAGAAAGGAGGGAAGGGAAAAAATGGGGAGGGAAAAGGACAGAGGAGAGGGAGACAGAAAGGGAGAGACTGATTTGCTACAAGAAATTATCTTCTTATCTGCATGGTAGGCTGGCAAGCTGGAGATCAATGCAGGTCTTATGGTGTAAACTATAGTTCTAAAATACTGAATAAGTGTTTTGAGCCCAAGGAAGAGCTGAAAGACTCTGAGTGGAAGACTTTCCTCTTTCTCTGGGAAGAGTCAACCATTTTGCTCTAGACAGGTCATCAACTGATTGAGTGAGGCCTGCACATATAAGGGAAGGCAAACTGCTTTATTTAATTAGTTTAAATATGAATTTCACCTTAAAAACACTCTCAACAGGAAGGCCTACAAAGTGCTACATCAAATACTTGGGCACATTCTGTGACCCAGTCAGATCAACATATAAACTTAGCCACTAGAGAGCTCCTTCCTCAGAAAATTATTTCTTCAAAGTCTCAAATAATTAGTATCAAAGCTTTACCTTAAGGGTGATTTTAGGACTCATGACAGCTGTCCTAGGCTAAACTGCCCCCAAAGAGGAAATAAATGCAAGTAATATGTTTCAAACTTGTAAATTGTAAACTGCAATAAGTGACTAGACTTTTGGAGAGTACAAAGGTGCTTCAGGATCAGGGACTTCAACACAAGTACATACAATAGAAAACAGACAAGAAAGAAATACCATTTATGATTTAATAATTATCAGAGACTCAACACTAGATGGCGTCCAGGGTCTGGATTGTTGCATTAACCAATAATGGAAAGTCAAAGGTGTTTTAACTTCTGGGCTAGAAATAGTTTCCCTGTGAATCCTAAGAGTATGAAACGAGAAATAGATAAGGTTCTATTAAGAAATGTTCAAAATGCTCTTTCTTGGAAGGGATGTGGGTTGAAGATATGAGGAAATTTTCAAATGCTAGCTAAAGAGCAGTCTGTAGATTGGAAAAATGAAGGTTGAGGTTTTTTTTTTTAACTATGAAGAAAGTAGTATTAAGATGAGAAGGAGCCTGGGTAAAGAAAGTTTAAAATAAAGAAAAAAAAAACACATTGAAGTGCAGCAATGTAATACATAATGAACTGTACCTTTCATAGTTGGGAAATTTTTAAAATAAATTTAACAGATTTAGCTAAGTTTAGTCAATGATAGATCTGCAAGAGAGATATAAACTCTGATGTCTAGCTAATATATGGAATTAGATGAGGTGCTGCCTAACAATAATGAAAATGTACTAACAGAAAAACAATTTTTACCTCAGTGATGAGTATGTATGCAGGTGAATAATGTTCACATTTATAAATAAAAACAAGTTTTGAAGTAGCACCTAAAGAACCAGATCTTGACAGAAACTTTTACTTATCTATGATGGATTAGAAAGGCTTTAAAGAAATAAGACTATCCTGAGATACAGGTATTACTGAAGGTGAAGAACATCTAATTTACACAATATCTAGCCAACATTCAAAGCTTCGCACTTTCCTATTTTATTTTATTTTATTTTTTGTTATTTGGAGGCCTAACAGGTAATACCATATTATGGTAACATCCTAATTTATAGTAGTACTATATTTGCCAATTTAAAAATCTTATTCCCGTCTTTCTCCTTTTGACGTTTTTTTCTGGCAACTTCAGTTAATATTTGCATTTCTTTTGTTCATGGAACACTTTTTCCACTTAAATCCGTAAACAATATTCTTTTTTCAGGAAAGGCAGATGCCCAGTTAATAATCATTCTTTGTACATCTACATGTTGTGTATTTTTTTAATCCCTTAAAGTTACAGGTTGGGAAGAGATATTTAGATTGGCTCTATGATGATAGAGTGATACACTGATTTTTTTTATATTGGTATTTTATATTAAAACCATTTTATATTAATATTTTATTAAAGACATTTTATATTAACTTTGCATAAAGCCTCAACCCATTGTGCTGTCATGTGTGAAAAATTTCAAATCTATAAATATTAAAATCAATAAAACTGTTAATAGCTTATAAAATAAAACTATGTTGTTTTAATAGCTTCATGAAAAAATAAAACTATTTCAATAAAGGTGCTGGGAAAATTGAACTAAGACATGCAAAAAAATGGACCAAGACAACTCCCTCACACTATGTACAAAAATCAGTTCAAAATGGGTAAAAGACTTAGAGGTCAGACCTGAAACCATAATATACATAGAGGAAAACTTGGGTAAAACCCTCCAGGAATTACAATTCAGAAATCCCTTTCTGGAAGCATCTACAGATGGCAAAAAAATGAAAGAAAACATTAACAGATGGGACTACATCAAACTAAAAAGCTTCTACACAGCAAAAGAGACAACAGAAAAAACTAAAAGAAGCCCAACCGAATGGGAAAAAATTTTTGCCCTCCACAATAGTGATAAGTGTTTAATAACGAAGATCCACAAAGAACTCACACTACTAAACAAAAGCAAAATAAAAAGCCCAATCAAACAATGGGGAGAACTAAAAAGACACTTCTCCAAAGAGGAAATACAAATGGTCAACAGACACATGAAAAATTGCTCATTATCACTAGCAATAAGGGAAATGAAATCAAAACCACAATGAGATACCACCTTACACCAGTAAGAATGGCCCACATCCAAAGAACAGGCAACAAGTGCTGGTGAGGATGTGGAAAAAAAGGAACACTCCTACACTGCTGGTGGGAATGTAAACTGGTCCAACCTCTATGGAAAGCTGTGTGGAGGACCCTCAAATTAATGAAAATGGAGCTACCATTTGACCCTGCAATTGCTCTCTTGGGAATCTACCCAAAAGAGACCTCAATGTGGGTACAAAGGGACACCTGTGCTCGGATGTTTACCGCAGCACTATTTATAATTGCAAGGACATGGAAGCAACCCAAGTGCCCCAAAACAGATGACTGGTTGAAAAAAATGTGGTATTTATACACGATGGAATACTACTCATCAATGAAGAATGACAAATTAGATGACTTTTTGACAACATGGATGTACTTAGAAGGAATCATACTAGCAGAAGCAAGTCAAAAAGAGAAAGACAGAAGTCAAATGGTTTCACTAATATATGGGACATTATGAAAAAAAGAGTAAATAAAAGCCATGAGGAAAAGACAAAACAGGCTGAGCACCAAACTGAAGCACACAACAATGGACAGGAGGGAAA
>PVHY01004996.1:0-27155 GCA_004024945.1 Uropsilus gracilis
TGCCTGTGGAACTGCAGGCTCTTGTTGCCTGGGGTACCACAGACTCAAGCAATCCCCAGCCTCAGCTTCCCAGATAGCTGGGATTACAGGCATGCACCAATACGCCCAGCTATTTTTTTGGAACTAGGTCTCACTACGGGCCCCAGGTGGAACTCGAACTGCAATCCCTAGCCCCGGCCTCTTCATAGGCTGAAGCTTACAGACACGAGTCACCATGCCTGGCCGGTTTTAACAATTTTTGATAAACATGTAATGAAATGTTTTCAAGTTGAATAGTACAGATTTCTTATTTATATGTATGTATGCATGATAATGTCAACAAAATTGTGCCTGTCACCATAGAGGATATGTGATATCATATTATGATATGTAATATCATAATCACAGTGATGTTCATCATGAATTGATATCTGGGCTTCAAATACCAAGGTCTGTGAGGATATATTCAGAGTATTCAGTCTGGGCAAGATGACTCTTTGCTGATATAAGTAGCTCTATGACGACCTTGGGGCATCAGCTCCTGCTGATACAAAGGCTAATCTTTCCTGGCAGTGGTAAGAACTGGGCAATAGCTCTGTGAAGGAGATTATCTTGCTTGCCAGCACCACTGCTGTTGTTCTACTAGCACTGATCTTTGGGAACAAGAGATTCTCACTTTGTATTGGTAGCTGGATGTCAGCTTCTGGTTCACTAAGCCAAAACCTGAGGACCAACTCATAGAAAGATACACTTCAACTGAATTTGGACTTTCTTTCATCTATCCTTTGCTTTGAACAATTGTGTAATTAATCCACTTTTGGTTTGGAATATATTATTTCTTTTTTGACTTGGTAAGAGATATTATCCCATATACCATTGCTTTGTGAAATGTTATTAAAAATATAATTCCCAAGTGAACCTATATTAAATACATTTCTGGCAAAGACAACCTCAGTTCTTGGAGCAGAATTCTGCCTCCAAACAAAACACATAAATTCACTTTCCAACACCATCATTACCTTGATACCAAACCAGATAAAAGGAGTACAAGGAAAGAAAACAAAGACACAAACATTCTCAGGAAAATACTACCCTGAATATAACAACACACCAAAAAGATAATCAATATTGCTTAAGTGGGATCCATTCCTAGGAAACAAGGGTTTCAACATGTATATAAATCAGTATGATAGATACATCACAGTTACAGGATGAAAAAGAGTAGACAATCATATCAATGTATATGGGAAAATGGATATGATAAGTTATGTATTTAGTAAAATTTAACATCCACTCATAATACAAAGCTGTCAATATATTGGGAACACAAGAAGTGTACCTCAACATAAAAAAGATAATGTATGACATGTTTACACCTAACATGATAAAGGTTAAGATTTTCCTCTAAGATCAAGAACAAGATAAAGTACCCCTTCACATCCTATTCATCATAGTACTGAAAATCCTTTAACAGTGCAATGAGGCAAGAAAAATAAGTAAAAGGCAACCAAATCAGAAAGAAACAAGCAAAATCTATATTTGAAAATTTGCATATATAGCATATAGAAAATCCTAAATTCCCATCAGAATAAACTACTAAAACTAATGAATAAAAACAAAAATCAATATATGAGAACTTGCCTATCTTCATTTACACAATGACAAATCAGAAACAGATTATCCCATTTATAATAATATAAAATAATATACTTGGGATTAAGTGTACTCAATGAAGTGAAAGATCTATATACCAAAACTTATAAGACAGTAATGAAAGATATTGATGAGGCCACAAATGAAAATATATCTATTGTTCACAGATTGGAAACTGATGGTGTCACCTCTTGAGAAAAATATCCAAGAATATGTGGTCAAATTTTAAAACTACCACAACTGGTCTAATTGGTCTAACAGTTTCAAGTGTTTACATTAGTCCCAAATCTAAAATATACTCTTTCTCTGTCAAGGAAACAGAAAAGTCCATCCTTCTAAAATATCAAAGTCAGGTTTGGGTTACAGACTTTTATTATCTAACTCAAGTCAAAATGTGATAGAAACTTGCAGGACATAAGGTCTCCGATTTGATTTAATGATTTAAAACCTATTGGAGAAACCAAACCAAGATGACATCAGAGAAGATTCCTTGCTTAGTTCCCAGGAAAATAATCTGAAAGTTAAACCAAACTGGTACCAAGTCCAGAGGGTCCTGTGGCTTTAGAAGAAATTAGAAGTCCTCTTGGAAATTGGAAATCAACATGAACAGCACCAAAAGGGCCACTGAGGAAATTCATGCTTCATTAAACAAGAGGTTTTTTTGTTTTTTTTTTGTTTTTTTTTTTGCTGAGCAAGAAAATGCAAGTATAGACTGAAAGGTGAAATGACAGTAGCTGACCCTCATAAATCAATAGTCACCCTAAATGTAAACCAAAAGACACAGAATGATTGGTTGGGTCAGAAAAAAAATTCTCTTTTTTACTGATTCTAGGAAACCCATCTGAGCTCCATAGATAGAAAGGCTTAAAGTGGATGATTGGGAAACAATTGTACAAACAGAACTCACAGTAAAACAAGGACAGCCATATTTATATGAGATAAAATAACAGGGGTAGGGATGGTCACAATGTAATGACTAAGGGAACACTCCACCAGGAAGACGTAATACATACAATATATATTTACCAAATGAAGAAGTATCAAAATACATAAAGAAACCTGAAAACAGACGTTGGCAACAATACAATAGTTATAGGCGAGTTCATCACTCCACTCTCACCAATGGACAGATCAAACAGATAGAAAAACCAATAAGGAAATAATAACCTTAAAGGAAGAATTAGGTCACTCAGACTTAATAGACATTTATAGGGCACTGCACCCTCACCCCCCCCTAAAAAAGATGAGGAAACATTCTTCCCAACACATGGAAAGAATGGGCCACAAGGAAGTGTCAATAAAGTCATAAGGATTGAAATCATATCAAATATCTTCTCTAATTACAGTAATATAGAAATAGAAATCAATCACAAAACAGAAAGCCAGAGCAAACTAACAGGTGGAGACTGAATGATATATACTACCAAATGACTATTGAATTAATGAAGAAATCAAAGAAGAAACTTTTTTAATGCCTGGAGATGAATAAAAATGAAGTTAGAACTACCAGAACTTATGGAATGCAGCTATGTAGCAACAAAAGGGCTGCTGTATATAACAACATCAAGAATCTAGGAAGAACTAAATAATTAACCTTACACATTAAGGAAACAAGGAAACTGAAACAGCATTCACGTCTCCACCAAAACATAAAAACCTAGGAACAGAGTCTCACTAGTGAGTTCTACCAAATCTCCAAAGATGAACTAATACCTCCCTTCTCAGACTCTTTAAAAGTGACTTATCATGACTCTAGCTCTTGGTTAAACTTTTTTCTTTCCTTTCCTAAAATAAACAGCTGATTTATGCATCTAGTAAGTATTACGTCTGCTTTCTGTCCTACTTGTCCAATGGTCCAAAGCATTTCATTCTATGTCTACTACTTTCCCTTTCACATACACAGATGCAATTTCTTATTTATCCATTTCTAATGTTTCAGTAGACATGCTAGGAAATATCTTAGGAAGTCCTCCTTTACCTCAGGTCTCTTCTGAGGCTTCTATGGGATAATGATCTTAAGGTTCCTGAGTTTGTCTGTTATGTCACTTTCTTCTTTGTTAGAAAGTCCATGATTAATAGATAGTGTCTGCCAGGTATACCCTTAAGGTCCTTAGGAAACTTTCATTTGAAAAGAATCTGTGAACCCCACCTTAAATTTGAGTGAGGTCTAAACACAGCTTATAGGTCATACCTTGAGCTATTCCTTTCCTGAGGTCACATTTTCCTGACAGCAGCTAAATCTAATTTTTCCCAGAGGTTTTTTCTTATTTTTTGAGAAGTCTTTATTAGCCAGAAAAGCTCATATTTGTCTTTTTCATTTTTTTTCCAAACTCTGTTCTCTAGTGCATGGCTCTTCTTTCACATTTTATTATAGGTAGGTAGCTAAAGTCAGGAGTGACTGTCCATATTCTGCAGAGAAATTGCTTTGGTTAAATTATTGAGCTCACTAGGCAAATTATCTTTTTTCCATTGTTGTCACAGATGATATTATAACTTTCTTCTGTCACTAACAAGAATCCTCTTTCCTCCAACTTCTCCTGTATTTTTCTCAATTTCCTTAAATATTTCATCTCATGTTTCTCAAGATTCATCAGGTTTCAGTCTGCTACCTGGTCTCAAAATCAACACCACAAGTTCTAGGTTTATGATGACAGCACTTCCATGTACCAACTTATATGCCAGTTACCTATTGTTGAACAGCAACCACAAAACTTAAAGACATAAAATCACAATTTTATTGTAGTCATGGAATCAATAAGTAATGAATTCATGCTGGGATTGGTGAGGATGATCGTTGTTCCATGATTTCTGAATAATGGGTGACTCAAAAGACTGGAAATAGAATCATCTAGAGGTTCTTCACTGTGTCTTGTACACAAGGGATTGCAAGAAGACTAGACTCTAAAACTATTTTAGATGGGACATCTCTAGCCTACTGACCTGAGAGATGAACTTATATATATAGCATAGTGCTCCAAGAGAAAGTTAGATTACATAGGTCATTTCTGCTGACGATTGTTGTTAAAATTTTACTCAAATTCAACAGGAAGGGTATAGACATTATCTCCTGATACAAGAAGTATCAAAAAATGTGAGGTTATTTCAAAGCTTTCAAAACAAGTTTTTTTAGTCATCTAATTAAGAAATGAGAGTTTTTAAAGTCTCTTTATTTAACTATTATATTCTCCTGTTTGAACTACAATGTATTGAAAGCATTTCCAACCATACATTACTGGAATAAAATATTTTGAATTGGAGTTTCAAATGAACAATAAGTATCATCATGTAGCTGGGGGAAACAGTTCAAATAACTTTAAGAAACTGCTGAAATTAGATCTTGACTCAACATTAACCTCAATAAAAATGATATATAACTTGGGGAACAATTGTATTTAACCTTATGAAGTAAGATCAATGCAATTAAAATGAATTTTCTCTTGAGGCTACCATCTGACTTGTGCTTTCTCTTATTTCATATGCCTTTGGTTGGGGTAGTTGAGAAAAGGAAGCTCTCACATAAAATACTGTAATTTCTAACAGGTAATTTTTATTACCAGAACCGTTTTTTTAAACTAAGAATCAGTGTGAAAATACTAAGCATAGGATATTCTTATGAATGATTTACATGATGAAATAGTTCTTAGAATTTTAACCTCTTAAATTATGTGTAAGACAATTTTTGTAGGAAAAAATTATTATACTTTCATCACCCTAGATCACATGAATTGTAATACATATGAAATATGTATTTACTCCCTTCCTGCCAAATATTCTATATCTACATGAAAAAAATAATTTCAGAAGACTGGATGTTATTTTGTTTTTTGTATTGATATTAGAAAACATGGATTCCTCAGATAATCATTAGAAATCCATATGTAAGCTGATATATAGGAAATATTTAAGTGTAAATATGGAAGGAAAAATGATTAATTGGTACTTTAAAAGACAGGTCATAAAAATCACTTTTACCAAGTTTTAGCCAATGAATTAAATGATGAAATTCTTAATATGAGTCAAAGTTGGTTTTGAATCTTCAAGCTAGTCTTCAAAATTGGGAATATTTTTTTCTAAGAAATTGCAAATAGAGGATAAGAACCATTAATACTAATGTTTTTTCAATGAAAGGCAAGCAATTTTGGATTTCAGAGCTACAAGCCTAAAAATTGACAAATCCTTAGGAGTTTTTGTTGTGAAATTTCTTTTTAACCCATTATAAAATTCTGCAGACAATACAATCCTAGTGTTTTTTTTTCCATGACATGGTTGTTTTGTATGTTCAGTATCACTGTCGGTAAGTAGGTGGTATTGGGTCATGTAAAGAAGAGTAACAGTGTTTCCCAGCACTTTGCAAAAACTGAATTTAAAATTTTAAAACCTGGTTAGACAAAAATCTGAAAATTCAAAAGATCACCAATAAGATATAAATAAAGGAGAAAATACATAGTGCATGAATGCTGATAGGAAAAGACTGAACCCATAACTATTTCCAGAAAAGATTACATCAAGCATGGCTAATGCATGGTACTCTTTCTGCCACTCCCTGTTCCAGAATCCAGGGAAGACATTTCTAATTAATCATCCTTTCCTGCCAAGCCAAGACGCAGTCTCCCAGAGCAGAACTCCATCAGATTCTGCTTGTTTGGCATTGACATTCAGATACGATCTATCTGCTACTCTGAATGAAATTGTCACAGTGACCCTAAACTAAAAATGAGACATGGGCATAGCTGATTTGACTTTTGTCACTAGGAATATAGCAGGAAGGACTCTGAGGCAGCACAGCTATGTGATCCTCAGCCATGATGTGACCACTGAAAACACTCGAGCATGTCCATGAAAGCAGGACCATTTAACAACCCTAGTTCTATAATGCTTAGCAATATTTTCACATCTCTAAAAAATAGAGATCATGATACCTATTTCTCAAGGTTGCTACCAAGATTAATAGAGATCATGTAAATTATCTTAAAAGTAAGTGCTTGCTAAATGTTAGTTTCACATTCTAACTGCGTGATTTTTAAAGGGACAAAGGAGGGCCCTAGAGAAAAGCTTCTGAAGTGGGTGAAAAGTATAGAAAGTAAAACAGGGAAAATGTTAAGATAGCCACAGTTATTGGTGTACATAAGAGGAAACCAGGAATTTCTACCTGACAGAGTAATTAAGATGGTGAAGGAACGTCTACCTTTAAGTGTACAAATAAGCCTTCCTAAGACACCCAGAACAGGATTTTCCAAGATGTGCAACTCAAGTGGAGCTAAGGTCAATTGAGACCCTGGGGAACTTAAGAGGAAATTTCTACCATTTCCTTAACTATCTAGAAGAACAAAGAGTACCCAGACTTAGGGTCATTTTCAGAAATAACCTATTTAAAGAAGGAACCCATCTTCATAGCAGGGTAAATTTCTAGTAATTTGGGTTTATGGATTACCCTGTCTTTGTCAAGTGATTTCCCCTCCTCTTTCCTTGATATCCTAGATCCCTATTTCAATTGTTAACTCAAGTATTAAAACCTTACCTCATTTACTCTAGAATGTACAACCACATAAATTCCCCCTATGTATATATTTAATGTTCCTTTTCTCCTACTAACAAGTCTGATGTTAACTTGCTTCTTTGTTTGGTCTGAAAGGAGCCTAGAGGGCTAAATGAAAATTAGCCCCCTTTACCTTACAATAGTGATAGGAGATCTTCATCTATTTTGAGACAGGAAGCTCTAGCAATGTCATCTGAAGAGTGGGCTAGTCATGATGGAACAGAGACATTGGGATAACCTCCCCCAAAAAACAAATATAAAAAAGTTGCTCAAAGGAAGTTTCAGAAATTCCCTGATAGAATGCTAGAATTTTCCCATTGAGAACTTGAATCAAGATTGGTAGCTACTGATGCGAAGTAGTGGAAGGAAGGAAAGTGTGACTGGGAAGGCAGATACTCCAGCTGGCAGAACAGACTGGGTTTTGACCCATCCAGTCATAAGAGGGCATTTGGGGTCACTCCAGGAATTTTCTTGAATTTTCTTGGAAGAAACTCACTTATGCAAGGGTACAAGTCCCATTGGGAACTCCACAAGAGCAAAGCCCAGCATGGGAAGTTTCCTCCCCACACCTCCTGAAGAGATCAAAGAGAAACCAGGCTCCACTATGGACTGAACTGCAGAGAGTACTGGAGAGAGAACTCACTGATCCCTTGGAAAGCAGCAAATGCCATTCAGAGCTTATAGCCTTGGTTCCTCAGAAGCTGCATGGCAGAGATGTCAGGAGGTGATGGCCACTGCTTGCAGTCACAGCCAGACAACAGGGCACATGCCCTACTCTGGCTCCTCCTGTTGGCCAAGCCCAGCTGAGTCCCAGAGTTTGAGCTTTGCAGTCCAGAGCAAACTGACCCTACCTAGGGAAACCTTGAGCCACACAGATCACAACTGATGGCAGAAAGGTGTAGCTGGGAGGTGGGATAGGGCAACTAAAACACACTAAACAGAATTTACTGTGTAGAAAAAAGACAAATGCCAGAGGTAAACTCTTTCACTCCTCAAACTGAGATCAAGTGGTTAAGTCCCAGACTCCCCTCTTCACCCACCTCACGCCAATGTAAGCTAAGAAGAGAAACAAACAAAAGTACCCCCTACCACCCTCCATTATTCCAACTACACACACACACTAAAAGTGAATAAGGCAACACATTTGCCAAGGAAGCAAAGAGCATGAACACAAGATTGAAAAGCAAAATGGGAAGAACAGAAGTTCTGGGACAACAATCCACACAGAAAAGGACAAACTGCTATTCTCTTACCAGAAAAATTAGACTTAGCTGGAAAAGGTAATGAGAGACAACCATAGGGGATATATTATGATCAAGGGAAGAATTCAGCAAGAAGATATAATTGTTATTAATATTTATGGGTCTAACATAAGGGGATCTCATTATAGAAAACTATTATTAACACCCTAAATCAACATATTGATAAAAATACAATTATTGTTGGAGACCTCAACATCCCACTGCCAAGACAGGATAGATCATCCAGGCAGATAATTAACAAAAGGCCCTAAATGAAGTAGTGGATCAGAAGGATTTAATGGATATTTATAAAGCTTTTCTTCTTAAAGCAAATAAATACATTTTCTTCGCAAGTGCACATGGGCCATTCTCAGTAATTGATTATCTACTGGGACACAAAGCAAGTGATATAAAAACTATAGCATCATCATTTTCACAAATCATAACGGTATAAAGCTAGAAAATATACTAGAATAAAGAACAAAACATGAAAACTGAATAAAATGTTTCAGAATAAGTCCCGGGTCAAAGAAAAATTAAAAATGTATCTTGAGGCTAATGAAAACTGAGAGACAAGTTTTCTGATCCAATGGGGTGCTCTAAAAGCAGTACTATGTGGGAAGTTTAGAAGCCCACACAAACAGACAAGAAACCCTCAAACTAGCTTACAGCTGAAGGAACTAGAAAAGGAAACATAAAAATGCCCAAAAATCAGTGAAGGAAAGAAATAAAAATTAGGGCAGAAAGAAATGAAAAGGGGAAAAAAAAACCTCTAAAAGATCAATGAAACAAATAGCTATTTTTTGAAAAAAATAAAATTTTAAGCCCTTAGATAGCTTATGAAGTACAGAAGAGAGAAAACCCAAACAAACAGAATCAGAAAGGAAAGAGGCAAAATTACAACAGATGGTATGGAAATACATTGGACTAGTAAGCGCCTACTATAAATGTTTCTATGCAAACAAAATGGACAACCTTGAAGAAATTGTAAATTTTTGTAATTGTACAACCTCCCAAGACTGCATCAGGATGAACACACAACAGTTCAATCACAAGTACTAAAACTGAAACTAATAAAATTCTCCCTTAGAACAAAAGCTCAGGACCGAATGGCCTCTTCAGGGAAATATATCAAAATTTCAACAAGATGCTAATATCTTCCCTGAGCAAACCCTTCAAAATAATTGAGGAGGGTGGTAAACTCACTAACACATGTTACGAGGTCAACTTTACCCTGATCCTTGAACCAAAAAGCTTTTCTACTTGAAAAGAAACTCACAAAACTAGAAAGACAACAGAATAGAAAAATATATTTACATATAATATATCTGAGAGGAAGTTACTTTCCAAAATACACAAAGTACTCATACAATTCAACAATGGCAGTTTAACCAAAATGTGGGCAAGAGAACATAATACTTTTCCATAGAAAGTAGTCATATAGCTTATAGACATATGAAAAAATTGTGCAATATCAATTATTAGAAGTGGAATGCATATCAAAATACCAATGAGATATCACCTTCCTCTTTGAGAATGGTTCCAAGCAACAAGGAAATAACAATGTTGGTAAGGATGCGATCAAAAAGGAATTTTCATCAATTGGTAGGACTGCAAGTTTCTTTAGAAAATGGAATATAAACTTCTCAAGACAATAAAAATGGAAATTCCACATAATCCAGCAATACCTTCATTAGCTATTTATTTTTTAAAAATATGAAAATGCTAATATGAAAAGAAATTTGAAAATATGCCTATCTTCATAGCACTCTTCACAACTGTGAAGTCAAAGAACCAGGCTGAGTGCCCTCCAACAGATAAATGCATAAAATTGAGGACACACATTCTATGGAATATTACACAGCTGTCAAAAAGATGAACCAGTGACTTTGGAAACAAATGGATGGACCTTGGAGATGACTATTTTAAATGAAATAAGTCATAAAGGAAAGGGTAGATATCAAATAGTTTTACTCATTTGTGGAATAAAAATAACAAAACAGAAAAACCACACAAGCAAAATACAGTTTTAGAATTTAATGGTTACAAGAGAGAAAAAGAGGGAGAAGGGAATAAGGGAGGGAAGCAAACAGGATATTGGCAAGAGTAGTTTGTTAGAGGATGACATGTGGATATAGGATCAAAAATGTGACCCCATAATAAAAATTTAAATCAAACAAAAAATGAAATGTGATACAGGTATATGTGGTATGTAATCTGGTGACTTTAACTGCCTAGTTTTAGATGGGGCCTGAATTATGATTTTATACAGTCTTTCAGCTCACACAAAACAGATAATCAGGACAGCTTGTAAAGTCAACTTCATCCAAGACTTTATGAAATCTCTGTTCCTTCAGGCAAGAACTAATTTCTTGCTAGACTAGAAGGCAAGAATTCTCTGCTTTTGTTTAAGTGATCATTAGTTTATAGCAAATACTTGACATAACTGGTTAAAGCAATCATATCAACTTTGTGTTGTGTACATTAGTAAAACAAAAGTCATGAAAAGATTCATGGGATAGTTATGGCAGGAATTTTAAAATATTAAATTTAAATATTTATAAAAATGATCTTAATGACTAAATGTTGAGCAAGTGAATTAAGGTATGAAAGGAAAAAAGAGAAGGCTAACAAAGCATAAGAATCTGGGGAGGGAACCCCTAAATTTAGGCCCTACTTTTGCCAGTATAATGCCCACTCCTGTATAGTCTGAAAGCTAGGCAAGAAAAAAAACAGCTTAATTCTAAGATTCAGCATGGTCACTTTAAACAATTACCAGATCATTTAATTCAATAGCTCTCTGTCCCTTAAATTAAGAGACAACTCATGCAATTTACTTCCTTTTGACATTTAATTAGGGCCTCCAGTCTGCAAAGGGTGAGTGCTATCAATCAAATCTGAATAGCAGCAATGCTCATTTCCACATAAACAGCACAGAGGTGGTTATTACCATAGACAGTCCACTCTGAACCTATCATCATTAACAACGGAGATTTTTTTTCTTCCCCAGTAAATACTTATTAAATGCCTTTTTACCACGCACTGTGTAGTTCAGAATCTAATAAGGTTTCTATTTCAAAGTAAGAAAATGGAACAAAATACAATACAGTATGTTCAAACAAGTGTGGCAAGCACTTTGAAACAGGTAAAGAAATTGCTTTGCATTATGGAGGGAATTAAGGAAGACTTTCAACAAGAGGGGAGAGCTCAGTTTGGTCTTGAAGAATGATTTGGGAGCTAACTAACAAGATGAGATGCACAAGGAGTTCTAGCCAGTCAGAGTAGCTTGAGCAAAGGCAGATACCCAGGAGAACATGGTGTTGAGGTTAAAATGCAAGCAGAACATGAGGCTCGAGTACAGGTTCTGTTCAAGGAATGGAAGGAGGAGAGTCTTGAGTCATGACTCAAGGCACCATGAAGTGCCTTACTCCTGTGAAATACTAAGGAGTTTGGACTTGTCAAAACAAACAAACAAAAAAATGCACTAGACCATTCAAGATCTATAAAGAACTCATATAATTCAGCAACCTGATCACAAAATGGTGACACTGCTAAATAGATACTTTCCTAAAGAAGACATCCAGATTCTAGTCACATGAATCACTTATCAGGACAAAGTAATTCACAACCTTGACATACCATCTGACAACTGTGAGAATGACCCATAGTAAAAAGCCCAGAAATAAGTGTTGATGAGGATGTGGAGAAAAAACAATACTGGTACACTTTTTGTTGAACTGTATCTCAAAATGTAATTCATCCATTCCCTTTGGAAAATAGTATGGCGGTTACTCAAAATATTAAAAATAGGTCTATTGTATAATCCAGCAGTTCTCCTAAGTATCCAGCTAACAGATGCAAAAACATAAATTTAAAGGGACATGCACTCCAATGTTCCTTGAAGCACTATTTATAATAGCCAACTTATGGAAACAACTTAAGTGCCCAATCACAGAGGTGTGAATTAGAAAAATGTAGTTTACATACACAATAGAATACTAGTCAGCTATTAAAAAGGTGAACACTTGTCATTTGTAGTAACATGGATAAAACTGGAAGAATAAGCAAAGTCAGTTACAAAGAGAAAGATAAATATCAGGTGATTTCACTCATGCACAAAACAGAAAAACTACTCATATGTGATATATGGAGAAACAAAAGGTTAGACAAAACCAATAATAAACTCTAGAAATCTGACTGTAGAATTAAAGCAACAAGAGGGTAGGAAACCTGATGAACCATGGTAGATGTCTCTGGGTGTCTTGGTGCTGGGTGGGTGACATTCATCAAAGGAGGTGCCATCCTCTGAATCACACATGATGTTGTGAACTAGTGTTACTTCAACAACAAGAAATTCTTGAAAAAATTCATCAGTGAAGGAAATGATTTCATGCAGCCTATTGCATCAGGGAGAAAACTCATGAAAACTCTCAAGGAGATAGAAAACTCAAAGTTTTATAAAACCAATTAGTCACAGTGGAAAGGAGGTGGATCATCTATGTGAGCAAAGACAGGTTGTTCCTTAGCAGTGAGTCTTTGAACACACATGCTGACAAAGGATAAGAGGATGGTTTCACTCCCACAGATGCTTCCTGTATCATGGGATTCATAAAGTTCAACGTTGTCCAACTTTATTCTTTTTTATACCAATAGGATATTCATCATACTCAAGCAGAGTTGAGATCCATTAGCAGTGCTGCAAAGCAACAGTGCATGCAAACCAGCTACCACCACCAGCTCCCCAAAGAAGAACTTGGCTTTAGATTTTCAAATGCTCCTGTTCCTTATTCTTGTTTCTTATATCATCCCTGGGGGCTCTGGATCTTAAACTAGGCATCTTTGATGACCAATGGTCCCTGTTTCTTACTTCAGGTCTCAACTCCTAACAAAATTAACACTTTAATTTGAACTGCTGTCTAGGAAAACTTTACCTTTTGCCCTGCCCCAACGGAATCCTTCCATCTAGCATTTGTTTTTTTGTTTCTGTTTTGTTTTTGCAATTTAAACAACAAGGTTTTATTAACAAGAAAAGTCAATCAGGAAAACTAATGCCACAAGTGGCCAGTTATCTTACCCCAGTCACCATTTTTAGTCCCAAAGTTCCTGATGATACATGTCCATTTCATCTAGCACTTGAACACAGTCCCTAGTGCTTGCTTCAGCAGTACATGTACTGAACACAGCCCATAAACCATCTGGGAATATCTTCTAACAGCCCTTCCTAGATAAAGAAAGTTATTGGCAAACCTTGAATTACTATGCTGTTCCCCAAACAGGTAGGGTATTGCCCCATGACCTAGGCAGGGGCTGATCCTTGTGTGCAGACTCCAGTTTACACAGGTGCGGGTGTAAGCAGAAGCTGCTCTGGACCCATGTGCTAGCTCAATCCAAGTGGGTTTGCTCAACTCCTGGCCATTCAAGTTCTAAGCCACACAGAGCTTGAAATTAGGTAGAAGAGGGATTCTACCTAACCGACTCCCCTTAGAAGACCTCTGATGGATAAGATGAATGTTGTACCTTAAGATGGACTGGGGTGAGGGAAGGAGGCCACTGCAAGTTACATAGCTAGGAAATTGTATTATCAGATAAACAGATAAAATTGTTGAGCTCAAATGTTAGAAGGAACCAAAAAATGCTTATGTTGCTGAAATTACTTATGCTGCTGAAATTTCCAAGAAATAATAAGTCATTCAATAATTTTTACTGCTCTGACTGACTCACAAAATGTAAGTGGAGAAATAATGACCCCAAAGTAAATACAATCACTATACTCGTGGCTAGTGTGTGCTTTCTGCTTGAATTTCAAAGAAAACTAAGAATCCTTATGCAATAGGGTTTTTTTTTAAAGGAGACATATCATATACACAGTAGATTTTAATCTCTAGTAGAATTTACAGTAGAATTTAATCTGTGTAATTGGCTTGGTTTGTACTAGTATTATGAATTTAAACAAAATTAAATTGCAAAATGAAATATAATACCTTGGATTTATAGATCACTACTCTTAAGATAGAACCCTTTATTTGTAGGTACTTATAGTCAATTCTTTTGGCTGATATAATTTTTAAAATAAAGCATAAGATTGACCAATTAATTCCTTTTTCTCTCCCAGTAAATTTTAGTAGCTTTTCCCCTCTCACAGTAATTTTTTGCAATTACCATCATAATTTCTATAGAAGATTCTCTAAGTGTTTTTGCAAACATTAATTAAGCTTTGCAATACCCTAGCAAGGGAGTATACCCAGGAGTCTGTCTCATGCTGGGATGGTGCTTGGAACGACATTTGTTCCTGTCACTTGGAATGAGCCCATGAAGCTCTAACCTGTGGGAAGAGAGGATGTGCTAATTCTGCCAGAATTACAAATGATGCCACTACTCACTCTATGCATTATGCCTCTGCTTACTCTAACATAGGGAGATGGAGTGACTTTCTCTATATCAATGAATTGCTCTGGCTCAGTAACTGAAGATATTAATTGTTGCCTAGGAGTCTCAATATCTGATCTGATTTCTTATTGTTTTGAGGTAAACTTAAATCTACTATCCCATTATCCTGTTCTGTTCACAAATCCCATTTTAGTAGCATAGCTTTAAACTTTATGTAGTTAACCATTAGAAAATGAGAAATCATTGTACTATATGTGTTGTAAAGGTGTCCACTTCTAGGTACTCAGGGATGAACACATATAACAAACCAAAAATGAGCAAATAGAGAAGTGAAGAAAGAACTAATTGGGTGGACTCTCTACTTTTCTCCAATCGGAATAATAACTGAAGACATTAAGACTTTTCAGATTAAACAAACAGATCTTTAGCCCATTAGGCTAAACTGAAACTGACAATGACTAAACAGAAATTTTTTATTTTCTTTTAAGTATTTTATATTTTATTTCAGTGGTCACTTCGGACCAACAATGTGGCTTGCTTGTTTCCCAGTATGTTGACAGTGTGGCTGACCCGGTTAAACCTCCAACACTGCCTTGCCATCTACCCTAAGAGTATCTGCTTCTTTTTCCACTTTCCCACCTAGGCCAGGACCCCTCACTGCCATAAAAGCCCTGGCTACTATCTGTTGAGGATATCTCTGTGACTGTCAGCTCTGACTGAATCTCATCTCTACTTGGGGAGCTATTTAAAAACACTCCTGTAGCCACACATCCATCTACCTCCCCCCTCATTAAAACACAATCTCTGGGGATGAAGCCCATCTGTGGGCATTTCAAATACCCTGATTAACTCTCCTTTCTAGCAACTGTGGAACTACCAGGGGTCTGTACACAATAATGGTTTCCTAACTGCAGTTCCAAGAAAAATTCTTCATGAAAACCTTATAAGCTCTTTGCATATTGCCTTTTATGATTTTGATCTTTATGTGGCAAGTCTGTTACTGTTTAGAGATTTATATTCCAAACCATGCAGAGCCAGAGGAAAACCTATTGTTTTGATGACAAGGTTGTGGTCCTTCTTTCAACTTTACAACTTTTGCATTTTTAGATCATGTGCTGAGAAATTCATGATGTGCAATCCCATAGGAAAGTGGGGTTACGTTCATCACATTTCTACTCTTAAAGGCTGCTCATGCTTATGAACTGTGCCACACAGGTGCCTTTGCTTTTTGCCTTTAAGCTGAGTTCAACCAACCAGAGGCACTAGCAGATCAGAGGGTTTGATAAGAGCTCAGGGAATTCAGTCTCATGTCTGGGCCACCATTTGGCAGTGTCTACTTTCCTCTACCTAAGATTGCTGCTTCTGTTGAGTATCTCTTCCTAGCTACAGGTCACTCCAGGTTCCAGAAAATACTCTTTCCTCTTGACCTTGGAGTTAAAGGGTAGCAGTGGCTTCCACTGCTGCTAGTTCTTGTATGCCTCACTGTCCTTTGCTGATTTCTCTTTCCCTACTCACACCTTGACAAATACCTCCATTAAACTCTCTGAAATTATCTTGCTTAAGTCTGCCTATTCTCTCTCTTGCCAGGGCACTGTCTGACACACCTGGGTATGTCAGCATCTAGAGAGCTCTAACAAGTTACCTAATCTTCTCAAACCTCAGAATTTTCATATGTGAAATGGAGATAAAAATTGCTACCTCATGGTGGGGGATGGGGGCTGACAACTAAATTATTTAATTCAGGTACAGCTTAACACAGTTTGGCACAGAGTGTGTACTTAAATTATTTTTGCCAAAATAAAGGAAATGAATTCTCTGAGGAACTGAAAGTTCCATCTGGATCCAAATGTTCTACCAAGTCATTTCTTAAAATGTACTTTTTGCTCCAGTGAAAAGGTTATTTTGAGCAATTATTAAACTAAAGTGTTTCAATTTACCAATAAGTAATTGTTGATGCTGCTGAAGGTATACCCAAATTGTCCTCAAATACAGAGAGATAATCAAATTCAAGCATCATTTTATAATAAAATTTATAATTTTCCCATCCCCATTCCCCCTTTTTAAAGTTTATATTTTTTTAATAATTTAATGTTTCTGGATTTTTCTAGTATTATACTGAGATTCTGCTTTCTAGTGTTCCAGATACAAAATTATTTACAAACTATAAACAGAGAACTACTATAGTAGAATAATATTCAGCAAATATTTAGGAAAAAATTTTCATTTGTAGATCAGTTCAGATATACTGCTTTTCAGCATACAAAAAGTTTATACCAGGATCTACTTACAAGCTTAAGAATATGGATGGTAGAATTTTCAATAGACCTTCAACTTTTAAAAGAAATGCGAAGAAATTAGGGTGAGGATGATATTGAAAAAGGTTGCAGGAAGTTCCTCAGTATTTTGGTACCTGAAGCTCCATGTTGAGAGACAGAGAAAGTAGAATTGGGAATGCTGAGCAGATAGGTCCATAGAGTCATGAGCGCTAAGGTAAGGACTTTGTGAAAATATCAAGGAGCATTATACTTCCCACAGGACTGAGGACAAAGAGACACTTAAATCAATTTTATCTAAATCCAAAAAAGCAAATTTATCTTAGCTAATATCTGGATTGGACTTTATCAGGGATCCAAGTAAAAAAAAAATAGCAATTCAAATTTAGGTGTACTGGTATCAATCTGTTAGAATAACTGTCTGCTTATTGCTAACATTTTCTTGACCCAGTTTTTCTAAACTTCTTCCTGAATCTAAACTAAAAAACAGTGTAAGAGCTTCAAGTCTATGTAAAGGTTACTCAAATTTGTTCTCTCTCTTGCTCTGTGTATATAAGTATGTATATATGCATATGTATATGTGTATATACATATATGGACCATATATGTGAATATACATACGTATTGTATACATATATGTATATGCATATATGTGTAACATACATACATATATACACATATACAAACATATATACATATATGTGTATATACATATATACATATATGTATATATAAACATACATACATATATATGTATATATATTAAACATATATATATGTTTAAAGCCATAACCAAGCACTGTAGCAACAGTGGGGAAAATGAAGTTCATGGCATCAGATTTACCCATATGAGAACTTGAATTTCTTTCATTTAGTTAGTCACTTAGTATTATTTAGTTTTTAGTATTTATTTAGTCAGGCATTTATTGATTTCCAAATCTGTGCTGACACATGGTATGACTACAAACATTGCCTAACCCAATGCATCTTCTTTCAGGGGTTAACTACTATCTGTTAAACCATTCTATTTGTGCAAGCAGGCTAGTCTGAGCAGGTTCTAAAGAAGAAAGTTGGAGACTGGTGGATTTAACAGGCTTTAATGCTCTAGGGGAACCAGGCATGACAGGCAACCAGGCAGGGAGGCTGGGCCAATTGTATGGTGAGTACACTGGCTATCCGATTTTGAATTTACCCCAAACCTCCATAATCACTTTAGCCATTTAACATAAGTTTCTCTGTCTTGGTTCTTGTAGGGCAATTGAGTTAGTAAGGATTTTTCCATCATTAGTCTGTATGTGCAGCATCTGTAGTATTGACTCTTCCCCATGATTGTGCGGCCCAGCGGGTGTGTGCATGTGTAAGTGTGAACACCTGGGTCTAGGAGAGATGCGATAAAGGAGTGCAGAGGGTACGAGAGAGCATGCGTGTACATGATCATGAGCGTACATAAGAGAGTGCCAGAGAATTTAGAGAAAGAGGGTAAGTATTCCTGGGGTGGTCTTGCCTGATTTCTAACCTCCTCAACCCTACCCAGGCCATGGCCCTGCCCTACCCTGTTAATGAGCCTATAACTGCTAGAACTAATAAATCTATCCCATGCAGATCGGCCTGCCTGCGCATTACATTTGGTATCATGAGCAGACTGCTTCCCCTACAACTGTGATGATGATGGGATGGTTACCCAAAAGTCAGCATAGTAAGAATTATGGTTCAACACAGAGAGTTCCACACAGATGGTGCTATAACATGGCAGGACAGTTTGACACAGACAGTTCTATTTCTTTGAAGAACCATGAGTTTTAACAACCAAAGTCTTTTTTTTTTTTTTTTAGTAGAAGTAACAGCCACAGGAGAAAATTAACATTTACTTTTCAGGATTATTCTAGAGAAAGATTTGGGTGTAGTATATTGACTTTATTATTAGTCACATTCATCTAAAGTTCTAGAACAGGCAAAATCAATCATTGGCAAGAGCAGGGATGTTTGACTGGCTGAGAAGAGACAATCAAAGATACTCTCTAGTATGATGGAAATTATAACTTGATAGGGTGTGGTTTACATTTGTGGGTTCCAATGTATATAAATTTTACCCAAAAGATTATAAAAATAATATAGTGGTTTTATCCCCATCTGGTGAGACAAAACAAGAACAACTAAAAGCTGTGTAATTATTTATAGAGTAGTTGGTACACTTCTGTTTGCTGTATGTTTAAAATTTTATAAAATGTATATGTTTTAATATTTCATAATTTTATAAAATATGATAAGGAAGGAAAATTCTTGACAGTTTTCTTACAGAGATAATTAATTTGACAATATGAATTCTCTGACCTAGTTATGCGCAGTGCCTGGTGAGATTGGCTCACTGTAAAAGAACACTGTTTCAATTTTTTTTTAAATTTTCCTCTTCTAAAATCTCTGCATTCCATGTTTTAATTGCAGAGAAAAGTTCACAAAAAATTAACACATATAGAAACACTGCGTATTAGACCTTATGCTCTGACAATGTGACTGCCACTTTCCTGATTATTATGTATATTTTGATGAAAAGGAAATTGATAACAGAAATCCTATGTTTCAGATATCACTGGAAAACTAGTTTTGTAACATAGCTCATTGTGTTAAAGGAAAGAAAAATCATAGGTGAAGATATTTTAGCTTTTACCAATCAATATGGGAAATACTAATAGAATTCAGCAAGGAGCTGTATCTCTGAAAAGGATGTGTGATATCAATCAAACTCATTTTTCAAATTATTCTGATAATATTTTCAGTATTCATGTCTTTTTCATAGATCCTGAAATAAAGAAGAGTTAGATGTTTTAATGGCGAATGTGTAAATTTAATTGAAAAGAATATTTTTGACTGTCCTATATTTTGTTCTCCCCAAGAGTTTCTAATCTTCTCAAAATCAACCAGTTTTAAAGTTCTCTTAACCTAATTCTTTAATTTTGATTCTTTTTCTCTTATCAATATTTCTTTCTCATATGTGATAATATTGACTTCTAGAATCTGTTATTTTATTATAATTTTGCTCTTTTCACAATGTTTTATTTTTAGCAAGCTTCATAACCCACTATATAATTGATTCATAGTTGCTCCAAATTATATAATGCATTCCTTTACTGATGGTATTATATGTATTCACTTAACAACAACTTGCTATGTCCAACTTTAACCTTCTGCTTCAAACTAGTTAACTTTTAATTACAGTCATAAAAAAATCATTTCCCCTTATTCTGTGCATTGAAAAGGAGATCGTATTTACAGAGTCTCATGATTGCTTTCTTTGAGTCAGCTGGTAGACATCACTACATTTAATATATCTAGATGTTATGTAGTCAATCAATTTCCTCTCTTCCTGAACTGGCTGTTGAAGTTCATAAACCAAATTCACAGTTTATGATGACACAATTCACTGTGGGGCAGAAATAACTTCCAATCAAGCCCATCTTTTAGACCCATAATAACACCCACAATATCTTTCAAAATAGAAATGGGCAAAAAAAGGATTAAAAAGGATTATTTCACCCTCAAGACTGAAGCATTTTTAGAGACATCACCATTTTTCAAATTGAAAACAAAATCATGATGTCAGTTTGTGTACAGATTGATTTTTAAAATATTCTCTGTAATCCTAGTTTCAACTCAATCTCTTGAAGCAAAGGTTATAACTCTGAGCAACTGAATAGAGAGAATGTATGTAACAAACAGTTTTTTGGTATCTATGCAAAACATTGTCTAAGTGTTGAGAATAAAACAATGAATAAAAGAGATAGAAATCTCCAGGAATTTGTATCTGGGTAGAAGGATATAGACAAAAAACAAATATATTTGTTTTGTTCACATGGTGATAAGTGGCAAAAATGAAGCAGCAACTACCCTCTTTAAGGTGGAGAGTGATATAAGTGAACTTGTACAATTTTCTATCAGATGTCTGGATTAAGTGATATATGAGAAGAGGTCAAATTAAAGTGCAGCAGAGTGTCATGCAGATTCATGTGTAGGAATGTTTCCAGGCAAAAAGAAAGCAAAGGCAAGGGCTCTGGGATAGAAATGCATTCTGGTTACTAGATGAACACAAGTAGGGCCGTATGTTTGGAGGAGTATGAGTATGGGAGAGTGGTAGGACATGAAGATAGGGTCACAGCACTTGAATATGTTAAGACCTTGAGGTAATGGAAAGGATTGAAATTTTATGTAGAATGAGACAAAAAAAATGGGATATTCTGAGCACAAGTTTTACCTAACTGGACTTCAGCTTTAGTGGGCTCCCTTGAAATATTCTGGAGTAGAGTATGTATATATGTATGTATATATGTATATATGTTTATGCAAGGAATACAGAGAGAAATGTGTTGGAGGGAGATGGGTACTAGTTGGAGATTACTGCAATAATCCTACCAGGAATTGATGGTTGTACAGCAGAGTTAGGTATTTTAACAGTAGAACTGACAGAACCAAAAAACAGGTAGGGGAGCAATTGGGTGTAGAGGAATATGGATCAAAGACCTGTTTTTGCACATGTTGCAAATGAAATGCTAGCTAAGTAGAGGGCAGTTTGTCAAGAAATATATTATCTATGTAAGCATGAGTTTCATGGGGAAAGTTTCAGTCATATTTGGGAATTGTTAGCATTCAGATGTTTTATAAAGTCAGGATTCTCCCAGAGGATAAAAAAAAATCCCAGAGGATAGAGAAATTGAAGATGAGAACTCTAAGGACAAAGTATTGGTACCTTTCAATATTTAAAATCCAGAAGATGAGTTGCATTAAGTCAAGGAGACTGGGTAGGAGGAGTCAATGAAGAAGTAGAAGAAACACCCAGAGGAAGTGGGGTTTTAGAGGCCAAGTGAAGAAAGTATTTCAAAAAGAAAGGGAGTGATCAAAGGACAAGTCAAATAAAAGGAAGACAGAATCACTGAATAGATCAGAACACAAGTTTATAAGAATCTTGTTAAGAGGAGTATAAGCACAGCAGTGGGAACAAAAGTTGTTTGGTTCTAGTCATGAATGATAGGGGAGACCAAATACAAATAAAAATATAGGCAATTCTTCAGAGTTTTAAGGTAAAAGGGAGAAAAGAATGGAATTCTGGTAACTGGAGAGGAACCTAGGGAGAGTTATTTAAATGTTTTTTGTTTATTTGTTTTAATGTTTTAGGTTAGAGATTTAATGATGAGTATGTAATCTAATGGAAATTATCCAAGGGGGTGAGAGAGAATAGAATATGCAAAGTTGGATTAGAAGAGGAGGAGGCAAATTTTGAACATAGCTGAAAGTATGCTGGCAGTTTTGGTGCTAGGAATGGGGAGAAGCTCTTTTTTTGATTAGCTGGTTTATTTCAATGAAATGAAGGCAATAAACTCTGAATGAGGATATTAAATGAGAGAAAGTTTATTTCCTGACAGGATTTTTTTTTTATTTCCCTCATTTGAATTTAAGGAACTGATAGCAGGAGCCTTTCTGTCTTATCTTCTATGAGCCAAAGATACTTATAACTGAGGACATTCTTGAGTTCATATTGGAAAGCTCTTTCTTGTTGTTTAAACTGCCACTCTGCCATTTACCAAAGTACCAGGGTCATTCCAGCAACATTACTAATGGGAATACAACCTAAGATTGGCCTTAACTTTCATTAGGGTTAGACAGAGGCTTATAAGGAAACTGTGTTCTTGATATAGGGACTGACTCTTATTACTCCCTCCTTACTGTCAAAGGAAAGTCTAATCCCCAAAGTAAATAGAAATACTCATTTTAAAATTATCAAAGCACTGATGTTTAAGTAGTTCCTTCCCTCTGACAAGCTACAAAGTAAAGCAAACATCAACTGAGTACCCACCATGTGGGTGGACCAGTCTTTTGTGGGGACCACAAAAGAAGCAGTATCTGCCTCCCACAACTGCTAAAGGTGAGTTCCCTAAAATTTCATTAATGTAGTTTTGAAACCACCTAACAAAAAATATTCCACTTAATAGCTAGCATATTATGAAGGAGTAATATTTTGATATGTTATATGATATTGGTTAAGGTTGAATGCCAATATTTTGGTTTCTTGAAAGATTCTTGTTTTCTTTGAGTTTCTGTATTGTAATCAGGGCTTTTCTAAAGTGCTGACTTATTATCACAAGGGTGGGAAAAGAGGGAAGAAGAAGGAAACTAATACTTGACATTTAATATCTATTAGGCATGTTCCAGGGGTATTCAAATTGTAAAATATCATCATGAGTCAGATCTTTGAGAGTCCATTTGGAGATTAGGAAACAAGTACAATTAAAGGATGCTCTAAACAACATGATGCCATGGAGAACAGTCAAATAATTAAAGTGCCTCAGAAAATTGTGGAAGTAAAAGCACTGTTAAATTTACTGCAACGTGCCATAAGCCCTCCTGTATAGAAAATCTGTTCACCATATCTTGGCCCAGCATCCTGGCTGAGGTTGTCCCACTCTACCAGCTCAATGCAATCAAGGTTGCTGAAAGTTATTCCCATCTTGCCAAGTATAAGGAACTGCTCCAATCTGGTGTTATCAGTAAATTTATTGAACTCACACTCACTTCCATCACCCTGAGGCTAACTCTGGCCTACAACTAGCTCTTAAGCATGGACACCACTTGATAAATGTTCTCAGGATGACAAGAAGTCACTGATAGCAACACTTTGATTGCAGCTCTTCAGCCACTTGACAGCACTGTGATCCAAGCTATGTATTACCAGCTTGTTGAAAAGAAATGTCAAGTGAAATTGTATCAAAAACCTTTCTGAAGTCTGGATATATTATATCTATCTTATCCTTTGTGTGTCAAAGAAAGAAATTAACTAACTTGGCTGGTTTTCACTGAAAGAGAGGTTGGTGACTATACCACATCTCTCATTTTGCTAATTTGCCAATCACTGGATGGTTTGTTTTGCTTCAAGTTGAAATTTTTGAAATTCAACTGAGAGCCTTCTGTAAACCACATTCTAAAATTCTTCAAACTCTTTTAGATTGTTTTTATTAGATTCTACTCTAGCTCCTTAAGGTATAGGAAATAAGACTTGAGTCCAGAGAGTAATGGAAGACCCCCCTTTGTTCATTCACAAGTACTGTATTTAAGGTCACTTCAAGAAATAACTACTGGACACTAGATAAAGTTTGTCTCTATATTCTCATCTTGACTGCAATATATAGTGCAAAGAAATATCATTATTTGTAGGAAATCAGTCAGTTTCAAGAGAAGGGAAGGAATAAGGATCTGAGTGTGTATATGCATTGCAGAATGGTGAGAGTGTAAAAGGTACCACATTTTCTCCAAGAGGTGAGCTCTTCTATACCAGTATACCTTTCTTCCTTCCCTTAAATAGAGTCATAGAAAATTTTCCTCTAAATTTTCTGTATTATCAGTGAAGACAATTTAATTCTTAAAATAGAAAACTAAACCTAATGCAGTTATATCTTGAGCCATAGATTTTTATAGATTTTTCCATTAGCTTCATTAAAATTATCCCTTTTCCATGACATCTCTTCCCACATCCTTGCCACCAACTACTGCCCTGCCATTTCTGGTGAAGATAACTGGGTTTTGGATTTGACACTGAACTTACTCCTTTATATCACGTATTTCTCATCATGATCTTTTTCTTCTGGGAAGGGGAAGAGTACATCTCATAAATATATGTTACTCCTCCATGAACATAGTAAACAGAAAAAATCAATCATTCTTCCCTCGGATTTACTGAGGTTCCAGAAGTCTTCTCAACAAAGTATTTTAGATCAGGGATCAGCAAATATTTTCTGTAAAACATTAGGCAATAAATATTCTAGGCTAGCTCACCATATTTTTTTGTGCCATTACTCAACCACTATTGTAAGATAGAAGCAGTCATAAGCCACATTAAATGAATAAACATGACTGTATCCAAATGAAATGTTATTTACCAAAAAGGGGGTTCACTGTATTTTGTCACTGTTTGTAGTTTGTAGATCCTTGCTCTAAATATCAGCAATGCAACTGATAGGGGGGGTGTGGTGAAATTGGGGGAGTGAAGCCCCCAGCAGTGGTGGTGCTACATTAGATAGCAGCTGTTGTGACTTGGTGAGTGGAGACTTGGAGAAAGGAGGCCAAGCCCTCTCATGATGGGATCAAGAAGAGGAAATTTAAGGAGGAGAAGATAGACAGAAGAGAGAGCAGGGGAGCAGTAGGAGTTGCTGCCAGTCATGTAGCCTGGGCTGCTGAGGAGCCCAGGGAAGCATGCTGCAGAAACCTGTAATTTGTGTAAGTTGATTTGGAAATTTGTGAACGTGGTTTAACTTTGGAACCATGAAGCTTGGAAATTGTCTGGAGACATGAAGAGAACTTGCTGTGTTGTTTTCATCGTGAGAAGTCTGAAGTGGTTGCTGCTGTTGCATCTAGTGAGTCTTGATGATTTGGGGCCACATTAGAGTGAAGCTGAAAGAATGCCAGAGTTGTGCCTTTTGGAGGGAGAAGAATTGAAGACCCCCATCCTGATTTGCTTCATTGGATTTGAATCTCCTTCTGATGAAGGCTCGATGGTGCCATCTTGGTTTCTTCTAGCTTGAGGTGAATAGTTGCGCCTTTGGAAGAAGGAGAAATGGTGCTTGGCTTCTTCACCTGGCTTGAAGGTAAGACAGCTACCGTTTTGAGGAAACACATGGCTGAAAGCCATATGTAGCCTTTTGGACTAGAGACGGGATTGGTTGGTAAGATTACCAAAGAGGTTCCTTGTACCCCTCAGTGACTTTTGTTTGATTTGTCCTTTTAATAAGTAAGCCTGTTGTTGCCTCCTTCTTAAGGTTTATGTGGTCTTACTACTGCTTGTACGGGTGGGGACGAACCTGATGTGTGACTGACTTTAAAGGGCCAACTTCTCCCATTTGTAAGTTTTGTTAAGTAACCCATTTTGTCTGTTTCCTGATGCAATCTCACAAGTAAACACCTAAAGATGGAGCCAGCCTGGTATTCTGAAGTAGAAGTATAAGGCACCACGAAGCTTCAGTTCTGATTATATTCACCTGTTGATTTCCACTTGAGAAATTTGTTTAACTTAGTTTTGTGCCCTCTGCTCTGGCTGTCTAGAAGTTAAAAGTCACTTTGGAACCAAGGAAAGCAAGTTTCAGGATCTATTCATTTGTATAGATCCTGAATGAATAGTATCCTCTTTAACTTTGTCAGTAGTGGGACTAGCAAGGGAATTCTACAGATTGTTTTTCCAAAGATAAAGAGAAATGACATGAAATACCTCAAAGTCTGTGCCTTACAATAGGTACTACTAAATAGAGCAGTTTGATCACCAAGGCTTTTCCCTGTAGAATTAAAAAGCAGCACAAAACAGCAGCCAAACGAACCTAAATTACATTATAATGAGTTAGGATGAAATGGAATTCAACTGCAGCCTGGCAACATCGATTGTATCTCAATTATTTAGGAGATTTAAAATGTGTGGAAGAAACTTAACTTTCCAATTCTTATTTGTTGTGTCTTACCCTTTAGTGAAATGGACCATTCAAGAGAAGGTGAAAAAGGCTTGGAACACTTAATGCAACATTTCAGGCAAAAAAAACAAAAACAAAACCAAACAATGTCAATTTTAATAAAGTAAAACAGAGATTAATTTTTCCAGAACAATATTGTTTGAATGAAACTTCTGTCATTGTCTTTTAACAAGGATAATGAAAAAGTCTTTCAGGCTGTTAAATATTATGTAATACATCTTTATATTTTAAGAAGAAAACTGATTTAAGTGATAGAACATTAACACAGGTCACGTTTTCGTTGTTTAATAAAATTCATTCTCTTCTCAGTTTGGAACTTAACATCTACATACTTTTTTATTCTCCTCCTGACATTACTGTCAACAGAGATCATAAATGTCCTTTCCTCAGATTATTATCCAGAAGAAAAAACCTAAAATACTTCATCTGATCCTTTCAAGCCCAATATTATGTGACAAGATGAGAAATCTATTTTTATATGTACTTATTACCTTCAAGCTCCAAGGCAGCTTTATCAATTTGGACAATAAAAATCTCATTAGTTTTTACTTCATCACTTTGGAATGTGAGATAATTTGGGCAGGACTAATTT
>PVHY01004996.1:27255-87689 GCA_004024945.1 Uropsilus gracilis
TCTGTTTTTTTTTTTTTTTTTTTTTTTTTTTTTTTTTGAGACTAGGTCTTGCTATTTTTGCCCGTGGAACCCTAGGCTCTCATTGCCCGGGGTACCACAGACTCAAGCAATCCCCAGCCTCAGCTTCCCAGGTAGCTGGGATTACAGGTGCGCACCACCACGCCCAGTTAATTTTTTGGAACTAGGTCTCGCTATGGGCCCCAGGCGGGACTCGAACCGCGATCCCTAGCCCCAGCTGCTTCATAGGCTGAAGCTTACAGGCACGAGCCACCGTGCCTGGCTACCACCAGCATTTTGAGGCATCCAGCAATACTGCAGGTCAAATTACTCTCACCCACCATATTGGGTCCAGGACAACACAGAGTGTGTTGGTCTAATCGTCTGACAATGATTTCACATTTTGGTCCGAACACCTGTCTATTACATTACACTTTTATGTAAGTCCTGCTTGACGATTTACCTATTGATAAAACTATCTGGTCCTCAATTAGCTTCCTTTTATTTAGACTTTCTCTTACTGTTTAGGCCATAGTGTTTACATTTTAAAATGACTTTATAATTAAATTACGTTATTATCTATTTCCAGCATTGTAAGGCATGTTATTCAAATTTTTTATGTAGGAAAGAGTGTTTTTCCCAGGTCAGAAATTTTGGCAACATCATAAATTCC
Organism: Uropsilus gracilis; assembly: GCA_004024945.1. Lineage (NCBI taxonomy): Eukaryota > Metazoa > Chordata > Mammalia > Eulipotyphla > Talpidae > Uropsilus > Uropsilus gracilis. The sequence goes on from PVHY01004996.1 coordinate 27,926, forward strand.
CCATCAACTTAACTGCTAAGGTTTGTTGTACTACCTATGAAGAGTACTGTCTTCTTCAGGTCTACCCCCACGTTGCTTGCTGTCTATGAATTAGGCTATTTCAACTCCACCCAATTTCCTGTGGATTAAAAAAAAACTGTACATCTGATTATATTCCCATTCAAAATTCTTGGTTTCTTTCTATAGCACACAGAATTCTCAGCCCCTTAGCATGACAGTTTCATTTTTCAACTCCACATCCCTATCTAGTATTATCTCATTCCAACAGGTCTCACCTTGCACTTATTTTCCTCTCCAGAAAAATGAACTACACTTAGATTTCTAATCTACCCTGCTCTTAAAATTCTCAGAATACTCCTTCCTCTATTTTGGATATTTAATTTTTTTTTATTACATTGTTGTGTCACCCCAGTGCCGACTGGAAACCCCTTCTCTAAAAATACCCATCACATCATAGGAAACCTTGAAAAAAAATTTTTCAGGCAATTTTGGGGGTGTTTTTATTTCCATAGATAGTAAACTCATTGAGAGAAGGAATTATGTATTTCCCACCATATTTCCTCAAGTTCAGTACACTGCCAAACAATGAATGTTTACTGAATAATTGAATGTATTTCCTGGATAAATAATTAAATTTTACTTTTACTCGAATAACATGTATGCAGGAAAAAAATCCCCATTGCCTTAATAATTTTACTTCTAAAAATTCTGTTACTTAGTTACATTTTATTTTCTGGGTCTTCTCTCATCCTTCTTAGACAAGTGATTCTCAAGCTATTGTGCATCAGAATCACCTGAAGAAGTTCTTAAAAAGCAAATTCCAGATTCCTACCTCAATCCTCTGAATTAGAATCTCTATTTTCTTGAACATCTAAAAGATGAATTTAACAAAGATCACAAGGTATTCTAATACAGCAGTCTGAGTAAGACATCTTGAGAAATACTACTGAACAACTTATTGATACTTGAAATTCATACCTATGTCTAGGACTTTTCACCACTCACAATTACAATAGTAATTGTAATAACAATAATCTGATAATTCACATAGATAACTTAGCATAGGGTGTGCAGAGAGCAGATACTAGTAGCAACTTGGAGACTATTTGTTCTTTGGTTTGACTTTGGATTTTTGTCATTTTTTAGTTTTCTGGAAGTAAATAAGTCATTTATACCAACTGAGCTAATAAATTGGACACTGAGAAAAATTGTTCTTTGACAACCTTTAAAAAACACTGTTTTTTCCTATTCTTCACTGACAATAGCCCCCTTTCATTTGGTATATCAAGCAGATTTTTAAAATGTCTCTAAATATTTGATGCTATCAGTTTATTATAAAGGTTAAAATTTTGGTCAAAACTTAATTTTGTGATGTTTGAGTTCAGATTTATGTTGTGTGAGAATATATATCTTAAAAATGTAATGGCCATAGAAGACTGTTATTTGGTTTACAAGAGTGTGGTTTTCTCCAAATATTTTCTCCAAATTTTCAAAATATTATTATGTAAACTAGGATACAGGAAAGTATGAGGGCCTCAGTCTTTTCTCTGCATTATGATTCATGCTGTGTTTGCCATTTCTCTGGACTAGAGGATGTTTGTAAGTCCTGTGATCAAAAGAAAGACAGTAAATATTCTGGCAAACATAGCAGTCAGTCTCTCTTGCTACACAGCTGCTGAAAACTGACTTAGCAAAACAGCCAACAACACAAAAATGAGCCAGTGCGATTTGTACAGAGCTGTAAATCCCAATCAGCCAGTTCCACTTACTCCATCTCTGATGACATATTTTGGAGCCTCTGGGACAAGCAGAAATGTCTGCCACATATAATCCAGCTAATCCTTCAAGGCATTGCTCAAATGTCATAACTAAAAAGAAAAAGGAGCACAAACCAGGATTTTAGGGTTTTCAGGGTTTTCAAAGTTTCTTCTCACAGATGCCTGGGCTCCTGTCCCTGGATGCCTGATCAGAGAGGCATCCCCCAGTAAGCAGGCCTAGTTGGGATGTGTATTGGTTTCCTCAGCAAATGTTCATTCTTTTAGGGATTTGGACCAGTCTGATAAACTACACCCATTAAAACACCAACAGCCAAATTACATCTCACTGATAGGATATCTTCATTGTGTTAATACAAAGATCAAATTAATGTGGAAATTTCAGGTTTTACAGTCAGTTGCTAGAAAAATGATTTTGTCTCGTTTTATATAATGTTAGTAACATTGAAAAGATGTGGCTTAGTTCCAGACCACTGCTGCAGAGCTGCACAATTTCTGGGTTTTCCAGTGCATATATAAGTTGTGTTTATATTATATAATGGTCTATTAAGTGTGGTCTATTAAGTGATAGTATGATGTCTAATTAAAACAATTTATGTATCTTTATTTAAAAGACTTTCTTGTTTAAAAATGTTAACTATCATCTGAGCTATTGGGGGAAAATGGTGCCAGTAGACTTGTTAGCTCAAAGGGCACAGGGCTGCCACAACTTTTATTTATAAATAGAAGAAGCTATCCCTGACTCTTATTATAATTTTACACTTATAAAATAAACTAAAAATCTCATCTGTCTTGAAATGTAAACTATAAAAAATAAAGCTCAATGAAGTCCTCTTGTCCAGAAAAAAAGACTTAATCTTTTTCATTAAGATTTTCATTGAGAGAGGTGGAAGCTTTCCAGGTAACAAATTGTTTTCATGGAAATGGGTGAAGTGAAACTTTTAATGGTTTTCACAGAGAGCATGAATTGAAAAGATTAGCAATGTTTTACTACTTAAATAGCTTGTGTGTTGAGCAAGTGTCTCCTATCTACAAGTGTTTCCTATCTACTTTCCTTCTTCTTCCTGGTCATCCTAAAACTAATTTCTAGCCCCTAAAATATATGGCAGAACTCTCGAACTTAATGACCAAGTCCAGTCTGTTTCACGTACATGGCATCTACCTCCATATCCTGGCAGTCCTTCCACCCCAAATTTAGTACCTCAAAACTCTGGTATATAATATTTCCATCATTCTTTTTAAATAAGTTACTGCCTAGCATTCTTCACTTTCAGAATGTTACTCATGGTAACTTTAGGAGAGAATTTTTTGGGTAATAAACTAATTTAATCATGGCATAACATGGGATAGCATAGCATAAAGTTGTCCTGGAAAGAAATTACAGCTTTCACATAGAGCAATCAACTGGCTTCTTACCAGCAAGCTCAAGTTGAAGTCAAATGTCTTCTATACTTGATAAGTTACAAGTGAGTGATTTCTTCATTGATTTTTAGACTTGGAACAATGCTTTATAACATTGTTGTTCATTCCCTGAGTGTCACTAACCTCTGTTCTAGGTTTTGGGGGAGTCTATTAGAACAGGTAATCTAGAAAATAGGATTCATTTCATCTGAGAAAACTGATAGAATACTAAAAGGGAGAAACTTAGCTATTTCTTATCATCTACAGCTGCCTTAATTTCTGAAACATTCTTCAAGTTTTTGCAACTTGTCAATAAATAAGACAAAGATAGATAATGACTAAAGATAATGACTAAAGAACCTGAATAGTGGAGATTTGTTACATATGTCTTAGAATGTATATTGTTAGTTAAATATAAAACAGTCTAATAAAAAATGAAAAATGCTAGATAACTCTAAATGCATTTTGTATTGACATGTTTTAGCCTAGTATATATATATATATATACTATGTGTATATATGCATATATATATACTATATATACATATATATACTATGTGTGTGTGTGTTTTTCTATACTAAACAACAAAATAAATGAGTGATCATTATTAGTTTAGAAGCAATATATGGAAAAAATGTTCTTGAATATTCTTGACAGAGTGTGAAACAGTTTTTCATAGAATAAATAATTGTTTCTTATTGCTAAAATGTATAGGTAAACAAAATTTAAACTTGCTCTCTAATCAGTGAAATATTTGGAGATATTTTGAACTAGACTATTTCCATTAAAAACCTGAAACTACATAGGTGGAATAATAGGTGGAGTAAGTAGAATGCTTAAAAATGCCTGCAGCAGAAAGCTAACCAAAACACATGAGTTATGAGGATATGTCTTTCTTATAATCAAGCACTTTGGGGTAATCAACTCCTTAAAATCCCTCCACCCAAGAGATGTAATCACATACTACTATAGCACAACTATCTGGGCATTTTCCCTTTTTGCTGAAATATTAAATAGTATAAAACCTACATGACATTGCAAATGAGACACTGCACCAGCCTGCCTGATACTCTGAAATCATTTTGATGCAATTTACAAACACTCCTTCCTGGGAGAAGATGAATGGAGGTTAGTATTGAGCAGCAGGGAGATAAATGGCACTGATTCACATACCTTCGTATTTTTATATTGTCTTTCTCTATTCTTTCCCTTTTTTCTTTACCATTTGGGCAAAAACTGGTGAGCATGCTAGTAAAATATTTTTGTGGACTTTGAATGCAGCATAAATGTTCTCAGCAAATTCGTCATAGGTTCTTAACTGAATTAGCCCTCATCCTCAGCTGTGATTCAGTTGGTGGACATTTTTCTCCAGGTAGCCTATTCTTTCAAAGTCTCCACAAAACAGGATAAATTTTATAAGAAGTGTAGGTAAGGACTGTATCAAATATCCACAGAATGGAAAGTTTTCTCAAAAGAGTAAATTAGAAGTTTTTTAAAAAGAGGTTTTAAGGAAAAAATGCATGGGAAGAATACAACAGAAAATGGCTGAGTCTTGAGTTTTTAAAATTATTTTTTGAGTCACTGAACTCTTTATCATCTTTCCTCTCCAAACTTTATTTTCAATTTAGTCTTCCAAGACACCTAGACTAGCACAAATTTCCTCTGTAACATGCTTTCAAAACACCTTGGACTTTTCATTCACAATTTGTATAATTTTGCTTGATTTGAAAGCTGCTTAATATTGACCTCTCTATCCACACCCTAACCTTTATCTGTTTTATTTCTAAACATATCCTTAATCCCTAGCAAAATGCCTAGTACATAGGAGATGCTAGTAAGTGTTCACTGAGCAAATATATGAATTCCCTCAGTTAATCTTGTTCTCCATTGGTTTCCATGTGGTTTTATTTCAGGGGCAGTATATCGTGACTTTTCAAAAGGGTTTAAGTAGATTATCTGGACTGAATTCTAAGGCCATTGCTCATTAACTATTGTAAAGACAGTTAAAAATGAAAAATCAGAAGTTCAATTTACCCTATGGAAATACGATAGATTTTCCTCCTCTCCTTTTAAGTTAAGCATTTACTTTAGAAAACTTGCATTTATAAGTATAATCCCTCATTTTTGAAATAAATGTAAATTCTTTGAAAATTAGTTGGGCTTTTTCAGTTTTGTGAACCAGGAATGCTTTTAGGTAGTTGGGAGCCATATCCTGAATATATAATCATTAAGTGAGCTAGCATCTTATCTTGTAGTTCTTCGGTTAGGGTTGGTGCCTAACTTTGGGTAATATGCTCTGTGTTGCAAAACTCTACTTCAAAGAGAGGCAGACTTTGTGTTCCCTCTGAATAAAGCCAATTAGTAATAAAAATGTCACCCAAATTACCAGGTAAATGTAGAGTAAGGTTTGGGTTTTGTTTTGTTTTTTCCTGTGTGACAAAAGTTACTAGTTAGTAGTCTTACTTGAGGAGGAGTTATAGCTTATATTGAGACCTAGATTATAGGATTATAGCTGTTTGGCTACAACATCAAACAAAAAAATTATATCTATTTAATCTTTTAGCCCATGGTCTGTGATGTGCATTCCATTTTGATTTGATGTTTATTCAATAACAAAAGTTGTCTTTTTCCTAAAGTGTTTGTGGAGAGATTTTCAGGGTCAGTAGACTAACCTTATATTTTCTCCAACACTGTAACGTTATCAGGTCACTTTTAACTGTAAAGCTGTGCTTCTGCTCCCTTGTCCTTAAAGCAAGAATTCCAGTAACACTGTTTGTGGGGTCATTGTGGAGATTTGATGAGTGCTAAATAAAACTTAGAACAGCCGGCTAGGAAGCCGTGGAATGAGCTCCTACAGCCAAGGGGAGCTCTAAGGTGCCTCGCCATCCTAGGGATAGCACCTCCCTTTGTGAAAACAAGCATCCCAATGGGCCTTGGTTAGGGTCTTAGGGCCCCTCAGTGGAACCCAGGAACCTGAGGAGAAGCAGAGTTCTCTCAGTCACACTCAGCATCCCAAACTAGCCTCCCAGGGATAGATTCAGAGAAGGGAGTACTGAGGATGCCCCATGTGTGCTAGGAAGCAGCTCCTGTGCTGAACAGAGAGGGACCTGTCACTGCCTTGGACACAGATTCCAGCAAGGACAGTGTATACCGAGTTCCTACTCTGCTGTGCCAACACTTAGGGACACAAAAACATAGATACAAGAAAATAAAATCATGAAGGACTGCAAAGAAAACATGATAGGTAATGTGGTAGAAGGTGAGAGGCTGGACCACTTTTGGTAGTTGGTAGGGGACAGTCCCTGCAGAATAGCTACCAGCCAGTTGCATGGCTGCTGCACACTTGAGAAGCTGCTGGTCCAAATTGAGATGGATGTAAGGCACACAGGGGATCTCAAAGATTTAGTATGGGAAAGAAATGTAAACTAGCACCTTAATTTTTGTATTAATTGTACTTTAAGCTGATATTTTAGATTAGCTAATAACATAAACTATATTTCAGCAAAACCACCAATACTTGTTATAAATCAAGAACTCAAAAAGCATTGACTGCTAGTAGCACACAAAACTCCTATTTTCATGACTATAATAGCTTCGGAAGTTGGTGCTCCAAAACCTATCTGCATTTAAAATAGTATCCTGAAGGCCCCAGTGCTCTAGATAGAAGCAGTGATACAGGTTTTGACAGGTAGAAAGGATACTGTGGCCCCTCTCCTGGTACCTGTATTTTGTTGCATGTTGCTTAAGTAGCCAAGGCTTCAAGAAAGTTCTGGACATATATTTTCACTTATTCCATAGCTTAATTTTTGGATATATATATATATGGCAAGAACGGAGTTTTTATTCTTAATTTATCTTTTTCTAATTCATCCAATAGCTTAATTAATAGTCTCCCTGGTTCCAAATCACTCCTTTTGGTTACATACTGATTCTACATTTAGTCATTTCTGTTTCAGCTGCCTTTTCATTATTCCAGTCTTGTGTTTTTAGCAATTCTTATTCCATTATGTTTCTATTTTAATTTCTTCTCAAACTGATATTTTAAAAAATGTATTATTAAACAGGAGGCAAAGCAATTTGAAGGAGAAAGCAAACTGTTTTAGTGATAATACAATAATAATAATTTTGTGAAAAACTATCCCTGTGGGTTATTCAATAATTTCTAAAGCAGTAAAGTATGCTAGCTGAAAACATTTACAATCATGTCAGGAGCAACTGGATAGAGGTTATTTTAGAAGTTGTAGGTCAGTGTTAGGGCCAAATTTAGTTCTCTAGAGGCAATCCCTTAACATTATAGCTGAAATAGGGCCACATTAGGAGTGCTGTTGTGTGATCACATTTTAGTGCCTATTATGTCTTGATTAAGACTCCCCTGGATATTCCTTTTTAATGGAATTTGAGGAATTAAAAATGGCTTCACAAATCACTTTTTAATCTGGTGAAGTAAGCAGGGAATGAAAAACACCATGCTGTCATCTTCAAGTGCAAGGAAAGTTGTAAATAAAGAAAACAAATTAGTGGCTGGTTCACACCTCATCAGCTACCTAACAACCTGTTACCAGTTAATTATACACCTTTAAAATGCATGTACAAGAGGAATTATTCAGAAGTCAGTTTCACCAAAAGGAAGGGTAGCAGATAAGTATGAAATCAGAAGAGGCTATATTTAACTATTTAAATAACCAGCCATGAATGGGAAAATATTTTCTCAGAAATTACAGGTTTTTTTTTTTTTGAGACTAAGTTTTGCTATTTTTGCCCATGGAACCACAGGCTCTCGTTGCCCGGGGTACCACAGACTCAAGCAATCTCCAGCCTCAGCTTCCCAGGTAGCTGGGATTACAGGCATGCGCCACCATGCCCAGCTATGTTTTTGGAACTAGGTCTCGCTACAGGTCCCAGCCGGGACTCGAACCGCGATCTCTAGGCCCGGCCGCTTCATAGGCTGAAGCTTACAGGCACGAGCCACCGTGGCCTGGCCTCAGTTCTGAAAGTGTCACCCATTAGTTATCTGGCCTCAGTGGCCTCCACATCAATAAGTCACACAAGACAGATAATTACTTATGGAGGATATCCTGGGAAATAGTCTATCATGAGTGTCTGTTATATCCAGAGTCTAATCCTGAGCACTGTAAAGAGAATTAGACTACAGATGACAAACCTAAACACAATTGCTTAGAAGTTTGAATAGCTTCCCTGTGTGCTTTGTTCTGCAACTATTTCCTCTGTTTTATCTTTAGCATAAACAGAAAGCAATTGGAGATGTATAAATAAACTTGGGGTAGAAACTGTAGCCAACCACCATTACCTAGTCTATACTCACAGCCTTGTTGAGGAACGTGTTTGTGTATGTGGGGGATCTATTTCTCCAAAATTGTGTTCAATGTATGAAAGAGCCCAAAATATGGCCATGTAAAGACTAAAAATGTTATGGAGTTGTCCCCTAGGATATTGATTTGCACACTGGTACTAACTACCTGGGTTATTTGGAGCCAATCATTTTCTCACTCTGTGCCCCCAAGTTATTTCCAGTGTAACCAGGATAATCACGACCTATCACACTGAGCTATTTGGAGGTAGATTTGACAGAAGCAATTTCAATGCACCAAGCCTGTGATTAATGTTAATTACTATTATTGCTATCGTCTTTATGGATAGTGAGCCATGACATTAGTTTGGTTGCCTGATCAAGTCTATTTCCTGTAGCATTTTAATACATTATGATCAAAATTATTAAAATGATTATCATACTATGAGCCTTCTAAAGATTTTATTTTAAAATGGCCTGTTTTAAAAAATAGCCCATTTTAAAAAATATTTTTATTTATTGAGGTAATGTTGACTTTAAAACATTGTATAATTTAGGGGTACAGGGTTATACCTCTTTAGCTGTTATCACATCACACCACCACCAAAGTCACCGTAGTCCATTAGGTCCTCTCCACCACCTTGCTCCCCACCTCTCCTCCACCTCCTTGGTCACACACTATTAAATAATCTCTATATTCTCCCCGTGCCAGGGACTTTGCTTCAAGAAAATGTTTTAACTTTCAGGAATCTAAATTTTATATGGGGAAATAGTAAAAGAAACAATCATTTCTGGTTAGTGGGAAGAATACGATAGTGTGGGGTGCAGAGGATGTCTTGGGAGTGCACTGTGGAGTCAATGTCACCTGAGATACCTAAACTCAGGCCTCAAGATGTGGGCAGGGTCAGGCAGGGTCAGTAGCAAGTGCATGTTCTGGAAGGCAGAAGAGCAAGGTATACATCATTCCGGAGAACGAATCCTTCTGTGTTAACTGGAGCACAGAATGTGAGAGGTAAGGAATAGCAAGAGATGAGGTAAGATGAGGTAAGAGACAAGCTCGGTCATCATCTACCAGCAGAGAGTGACAAGTTAGAGCCAACACTGTCTGCTACTGGTGAAGCACTGTAAACCTGAGTTCCTGGTCACATTGCTCTTTAGAAATATCACTCAAGAGGCCGGGCACGGTGGCTCGTGCCTATAAGCTTCAGCTTATGAAGCAGCCGGGGCTAGGGATCGCGGTTCGAGTTCCACCTGGGGACCGTAGGGAGATCTAGTTCCAAAAAATAGCTGGGCGTGGTGGTGCACGCCTGTCATCCCAGCTACCTGGGAGGCTGAGGCTGGGGATTGCTTGAGTCTGTGGTACCCCAGGCAACGAGAGCCTGCAGTTCCATGGGCAAAAATAACGAGACCTAGTCTCAAAAAAAAAAATATCACTCAAGAAGCAAGGTGAGGAATGAATTGTTAAGCCCAATATTTCCCAATGTATATTTCGACAATGATGTAGGACATATTTTTAACTGATTCAAGTTCACACTGCAATCTTTGTTTATAAAGAAAAAGTTGACTTAGCCACAGTTTTGCTGCATTTTGAGTGCAAGATTGTGCCTTTGTGATACAGAGTGAAAGAAAAGAAATGGAGAAAATGAACCACAGGTCAGCAAACTATGGCTGCAGAACAAAATCAGCTGCCTATTCTTGCAATAATACTTTATTAGAACACAGACATGTCCTTTTATTTCTAAACGGTCTCTGGCTGCTTTTGGGTCACTCAGCAGAGTATCATAGTTGTGAGAAACTGTATACAATGGAAGGCAAATGTATTTACTCTCTGGCCCTAAAATTTTGCCAATCCTTGATATGAAAGATCAAAATTTTATATTAACAGCATATTTTATATATTTGGTCTTTCATTTATTTCCTATATTCTACAGAATTTATGCAAATATTTATGGCCTGCAAATTTTTTACCTTGAAAGCTGTGGTAGTGATAACTGAAAGATAACTACATTCATGCCATAGAGAAGATTGCCTTTGTGTCATTAATTCTCTAAATCTTCCAAGAAGAAACACAAACATCTGCTTCACGTGCAGGTAAAGCTTGATTAATTCTTTGTTCAAGGAAAGATAGTTGATAACAGATAAATTTAAATATTCTGCATATCTTTTAGGACCTTAAATTTGAAAGTAGTAAAGACAATAAAGTTAGGAGATAAAGTATGATAGTTCCGATTTCAATGGACTCCTGGCTTAATGTTGCTGGACTTAGCACCACAGAAGCATTTGCCATTGGCTAATTTTAGCAGCTTCTTAGAGTCCCTGTTCTAAATAAAACTGCCTCAGATTACATCAAGTAGGCACCTTCCAGAGTACAGGACTCAGAGGTCAGCTATAAACTCTGTATACAGCTAGTGTCTGGCACACCCATCCACATCCCCCAAACTGCCAGCTCAGCCATCCTAAGCTAGGACACCTTGAATGTTTGACAAATTGGAGAAGAAAAGCAAAAACCCGTTTCATGGTTAAATCTGTGAAGACTCAGTCCTCATCTCAGGAGACTGACTAGGACACAGCATCTGTAACATTTACTTAATGACAACCTCTTTGGACTAGTTTAAGGCCATAGTACAGTGTCATTTTAGAAAAAGTGTATTTCAGTTCTTGATTGAAATTATCTAATATTTTGGGAAAAGTCAATTTGCGTAACAGTTGGTGTTTCACCTCCTGGTGTTAAGCCCATCTTCTCTATGCTGTCTTTTTGGATCTGTTAATCAACTTTCCTGCTTCCTCTAGATAGCAGCTTAATTGTTATGTCCTGCAGAAACACCTCATGGAAAAAGGGATTTAATTTGTACCTTGATCCAATATTTTTATGCACTATGGTAAAATACTCTCACCTGTTCCAGCATTTTGTCAGTTTTATCATTAGTCCCCTAATAGAAGCCCTTCCTTTGATCTTAATCTGACTTCTATTTTCCTCTTGCCTCTGTCACAACATTTGGTTTTATTTTTTGACCCAGGATATCCTTTTCTGCCAGAGAAAAATCATCACCATGCCCATAAGAAGTATTGATTGCTTGCCCACGGGGTGCATTTCATTGTACCTGGTGCTGTGGGTTTTTACCAGCTTTCATTAGCTTTCCTGCCTGATGCAGCAGCAGCAAAACAAAACAAAATCCACTTTGTGTCATTCCTTATATTTTGGAGAAAATGAAAACGGTCTCCCAAAGTGTGAACCAGGCACTAATGTGGATCTCAAAAATAGGTTATTTGATTAGAAACGTATTTAAACTTCTAAGTATATTAGGTCTGACTTTCCATCCTGTTTGGTTTTTGTAATCCCCCCTCTTTTTTTTGTCAACATGACTTTCTCTTCCCTCTACCCTTTTCCTTTGTGCCCCCATCTGGTCCTCTGACAGCTGCAGAATGAGTGTTAGCTATGTACTATTATTTGACATCCTTCTTTTTTATAAAATTGAATTTCTTTTGATAAATGTCAGAAGGGGACACACATTCTTCAGTAAAATGAGCTAAGCCTCAAACAGATTTGTCACTGCCACCTCACCAGTCATCTCTTTTGCTTCTGACAAATACAGTATGTCCTGAGCTTGTCTGTCCTTGGTGACCTTAAAGAATGGAAAAGTGATCCCATCCTTTCTGATTTCAGCACCGTGAATTGTCACAGATTGCAAGTGAGAAATGATTAAAATGTTTACATATTCTTCCTTTGTGGCTGTCTTCTCTGGACCAATGTATGGAAGGATGGCAGACAAAGGAATGTGAAAGACTCAATATTAAATAAGGGTATCATGCATTATGGTATGAAAACTATTTTTGATGGTGTTTTTTTTTTATTAAGGTTTTTTATTGATTGTATATATTTGCATATATGCATACATATATAATACATCACTGTCTACCCTGAGGCTCTCCCATCACCCCATCACCATGTGCCATCTTAATTTCCTGTGGCCTTTCCCTCCCCCTCTCTTGTTCTATGCTTCAGTTTTGTTGGCAGTTTTAAATTTTTCTTGACTGTTTGTTTGTCTTTCCTATATTCTTCATATAAGTGAGACCATTCTGTATTTCTCTTTACCTTTCTGACTTATTTCCACTAACATGTTTCTTTCTAACTCCATCCATATTGCCGTGAATGACTGGTGTGAAAACTTTTAATTCTCTAAAGATTCCATTAGTTTTCATTTCAGAGACCCTTTTAGTATTGAATAGAGGGATAGATTTTACAGAGAGTTGATTTTTGAACATTAGCTTTCCCTCCATATGGATGGATCATGTTTTAAAAAGAAAATTCACAGGAAATAAATTTAAATTTCATTCCAGTGTCAGAAAGAAAAAAAAAACTCTCTATCCTTCTAAGTTTATGGCTGAGACATCCCCTGTAATAAAGGACAGGTTAAAAAGGGAAATATTTATTCTGTACCTGGGGGCTGGGGGTCGGGGGTTGGGGAGGTGCATGATATATGACTTAGTCAGGTTTTTCCCTCCATTAGTCTCTATGTCCAAGTGACTATGTGCACATGCAAGTGAACTCCCCTGAGCCTGGGAGTGGAGGATAGAAGGGCAGCGTCACTCCAGGATGAGAGAGCAGTGGGGAGGACAGCAAGGAAAGAATGTGAAGAAAACACCAGAGAGAGAGAAAGAGGCTAGAGAAAGCGTGTGAAGATTCCTGGGGGGCTGGGAGGGTTGCCTGCCTCCCAGCCCTTCTTACCCGTTGTATCTGTGTAACTGCTAGAACCGATGTGTGGCTGCCTGTGCACCACAACTGACATCAGGAACAGGGTGGTGGTTGCAGGACAGGAGGTTCCCCGAGGTCTGAAAAACACAAGGGCAAGTCAGAGCAAAGCAGGTTTATGATCCCTCCTGGGTGAAGGAGAGGAGAGAGGACTCTGAAATTTTAAAGGGGAGGGAGATAATTCACGGAAAGACAGGAAGAACAAAAGTTTGGTAAACAAAGTTTGCCATATAGAGCAGAGACCAGGGAAGCAGAGAGGACCATGAACAGATATGCCTTGTTAAGAACCCTCCAGTCAGCCACACCTGGCTCACATTCTTTGTAGTTTTCTCTGGTGATTGCTCTCTTCCTGCTAGAGACCCCCAGTCTAAATTGTGTTTAAGAAGTTATGGGGAAAGTAAAAGTTTTTCTTGAATGTACTGGGTGTTGATTACCTTCTGCTCAAAATAATCTGCAGACCAAAATGATACATTTGGAGGAGACTCATTCTGAACCCCTTCGCCAGTGTAGGGAAGGAGAAATATCTTCCCTCTACCTAAGTTCTCTATTGGGAAGCCTATAACAAAAGGCAATTTAATTGCAGAAGAGCAGACAAATGTTTATGTTTTATGTGAGAAGAGAGCCTTCATAAAGAAATTGAGACCCCCAAGGAATGGTGAAACCTAAGTGTTTTTATGCTACAATTGGTAAAGACTGGAAAATCTTGGGAAGATCTAGTAAGATAAAGAGTATAAACTAAGTGTAGTAAAGGTGTGTGTGTGTGAGTGTGAGTGTGTTAAATTTAGCAAGGCCTGTTTGGTTTTCTCTCTGTTCTTTCATCTTCAGTGATAAGGTTGCTCCTTTCCTCCAAGTTCAGGGAGACTACCTCTCACATTAGGTTTAATAGGACAGGAAGGTCAAAAAGTCCTTGCTACTGCTAATTTTCAATGTCCTTCATTTAAAGTATTTCATATGCCAAATTACCGTATTTTGAGGATGACTGCCCTAAAATGGATCAGTCTTTAAGAACATGATGTTTTTGTTAGTTATTTCACTGTCAAACTGCCCTGAATAGTAGAAACAGGGGATCAAAATGAATAAGTTAAAATGACCAAAATGAGTATGTTAATACAGTGTGATGAAGGCATTGTCCATTTTTTAGGTAGGAAGTCCTAGAAATAAAAGGAAGGTCTATTTAAGACCTGCCTAAAAGTCTGTTGCTGCTGTCCCCTTTCTCTCTTTTAACTTTGAACTAGAAGGTATTTCAATGTTAGCTATATGGAAAGATTTCAATTAGACTTTCAGATCAATCTTGAATAATTACTCAATAATCATTGAACAGAAGGGATCGTTCATCAACTCACTCCTTTAGCAAACTATTACTAATCTCTATTGAATGCAGATTAGATGGTAAGCATGGAATGAGTAGAAAACTAAAAAGATTAAATTCTTACCCTCTTGAGACTAATTTTCCAGTAGACAGTTAAATTAATTTACAAATCATGTTATTATTGTGAGGGAAAAAAACAGAAAGTTACAAAATAAGAGAACAAGGGATGGATACCTTACCTTGGATAATATACATTTTGTCAGAAGAATTTATTCTCCTTAATAATTCAGTACCTTTTTTGTGGATATTGAGAACCTTTTTTGTGGATATTGAGAATGTATTGGGACACTTACTATATACTTAGTACTCTTAATTTTTTAATGCATTGATTGATATTTAATTAACATCACAATCACTATTCTTACAGGAGGGTCTCATTTTATGTTGGTGTTTATGTTGAGAAAACTAAGGCACAGAAGTTTAGCAATTTGCCCAAGGTCGTAAAGCTAATACATATGAGAGTCAGAATTTTTCTCAGGTTATCTAACTCCAGAACCTGTGCCTTTAATTATAAATGTTATTGAAATTCTTCCAACAGATGGTTCATGGGTGATAATGTAATGGGATACACAATGTGTGTGTATGCAATCAATAAAAAATTAATTAATTAAAAAAAGAAATTCTCCCAACAATTATTACATAAATTACTCAGAGTGCTGAATACTGTGCTAGGTAATTGAGCTATAAATATGGGTAAAAATGGTGCACTGCCCTCAAGAAACTCACAGTCTGGGGGGGGGGCAGGAAGGAAGGGGGTGGGAGGAGGGAGAATTATACTTAAAATGCAGTGGGAATAAACCCAAAGCCAGGTATGAACTAGATATGAACAAATTACATCTGGAACACTGAAGCTATGGCAACACTATGTTTAGTGCTTATTGTTTTCTTATTAAAAAATATAATAAAGACAGTAATCCACCATGAAGTTTAGAAAGTTGTACTAAGCTTGCTACTAGGACAAATGAGAAATCAAGGTGTTGTTAATACCTTTTGTTATTTGTGGATATTCATTGGTCCTTATAAGCCAAATTCATTGACCCACCTTAATGTTAGTTTTGTTTTCTACCTCTGCTATGCAGGAATAGAATTTGGAAATGAGAGGGAAAGAATTATGTTGAAGTGGGCAATTAAGCACTATAATTATATTCTGTTTTATGGTACAAACTGTTGTTTGATGAAGCTTACATATCTTTCCCCAGCAGTCTCCTTATGCTTTATTTCACTCCTCAAGCTTAAATCTATAATACTAACCCCTGCCTGACATCTCATATGAATTTTCCCCAAATGTCTCATAGCTCAACATAGAATATTGGAATCTTCTCAGGCCCCTCTGCTCTGAAATCTCCATGTCTCATCCACCCTGTGTATTTGGTTTCCTAAAACCACTCAAACAAATTGCCACATGTTGGATGGCCTAAAACAACAATTAATTTTCTTATAGTACAAGAGGCCAGAAATTCCAAATTAAAGTTTAAGCAGAGACACGTTCTTTCCACAGGTTCTGGGGGAGCATCTCAGCCTGTTGTCCCAGTTTCTGAGGGTTCTGGTAACCCCTTGGTTTCTGACAACAAAACACCAATCTCTGCCTCCCATTTCACATGGGCAACTTCACTCTTATGACAAAAGTTTTCTCCTTGATCTAACTCTAGTCAAACTCCTCTGAGTCCTCTTCTCAATTAGGCCACAATCTTTGTATATAAAACTATAGACTCTCAGCACAAATGATAAAATGCATTTTCCCATTCTTCCCTCCTCTCTTCAGTAACCTAAATACACATTAAATGATGTGAACAAACAGTAGCATATTTCCTGTTTAATGTGAAATCCCTGGGATGATGAATACAGCCTTCCTAAGCTTTTCCCTGGGGAAGGCTCAATAGTGCCAAAAGAATTTATTTGTTCAACCAACACCTAAGCACAGGGCTTCTGTCTCCCAGTATCTGTGTGAACCAACCTCTGCACTTGCCAGTTAATAAACCAGATGAGTTTCATGTGGCCCCACCACCACCCGCCCCATGCAGCCTTTTTGTAAATTTCATTATCTGACTGAGCCCTAAACCCCACCTTTCCTCATAGCCTTTGAAAGACTCAATCAACACTCCACAATTGAGGTTGGATCCAGTTCACACTGGACCCTGTCTTCTATGACAACAGCGTATTACTGATTAGAACCTGTCCTTTATCTAGTATCTGATTTTATCTTTTACACTTTATAAGTATATACTTCTATTCTAAGTGGAGGAGCCATTTAAACCAATATAATCTCAGCACTGCCTGTTTATTTCTGCAAAGACTTACTTCTACAAAAAGTCATATTCCAAGGTTCTGGGCAGACAGAAATATCAAGGGGAGACAAATGAACTCATTATAGGTCCTATATCCCATTAGACACTGTAGTAAACTCTATTATTAATTGTCCATTAAAGATCCAGTGCTTATTTATTTCATACTAATACCTTTTCTTTAAAATGAACAATGTGACCAGGCCCTGGTAATGGGCAATGGGCAATTTCAGGCAACCAAGACATTCCTGCTTCCCAGTTTCATCACCTCCATGACAATTAGAGTTTGCATATGAGCTAGCTCTTTAGGTGCTAGTGACACCTAAAGTCAGTTATGAAGGTGAGGGTTGTTTAACAGCCTGAGAAAAGACCCAAGAGAATCAAATGTCCTTGCCTTTGTCAAGTTTCTATGACAAAATTGGCAGTCACCTACATACACTTGTATAAAATGAACCCCTATATGTTAAGAACTATTAGGCAGAAATTCTCTTTCTTACATCCAAATTCATTTCTAATTGATTTACTCACCAAGCTTAGTTAATTTTCTTTTTGAAATCTCTCCTATTTATTGCTTCCTTTCTATTCAATCAAATCTTCATCATTCCTCACTAGACAATTACAGCATGTAATTAGCCTCAAGCTTCTCTGCCTCGTTCCAGTCTCATCTATACCCTACGGATCAGAGTAATTGTTCTGAAACACAGATCATGCCCTCTGCTGAAAACTTTCCCTAGCTCCCAATTACTTAGAGAATAAAGTCTAAACTTATTAGCACTAAAGATCTGGCCTCAATCTATTGTTTTCTGATCTCATTTACTTCTGAAGCTCTCATACACTACATACATGGTACTGCCTAGTTATTTTCCATGCATACTATGTATGCTCACAGTTCAATTCCTCTCCTCAGTGTGAAGTAGTTTGTGGGAATCCTATTTCCCTGTAGAACCCAGTCCAAATATGTCTTCTGCCATGAAGTCCTCCATAGTGCTCAATCCTTCAAATCACACATGTGTTGTTTCTTTCTCTATTTCAGGCAATACTAAGCTTTAGAATGCTTGACTTTCAGATAATTTGTACCTCCATCCCTTACACAGCTACTTATCAAAACCTTTCCAGCAAGTTGTCTTATGTTGACTGCCTGAATCATGCTGTATGAAACAACAACCCTTCTTCTCTTCTTTCTCTTTGCCATCTGCTTGGCAGCTATAAAGCAGCAACTATGCATGAATGCATCCCCAACTCTGTTGGCCAAACTGGTGTACAGATTGGCTGTGCCTTCTGGGAGCTCTACTGCCTGGCACCCGGCATCCTGCCTAATGGCCAGATGCCAAATGACAAGACCACTGACAAAAGAGTTGACTCCTTCAACTCCTTCAGCAAGATGCTGGCAAGCATGTGCCAAGGGGCCATATTTATAGATTGTAAGTAAGTGATAAAGTCCACACTGCACCTACAGACAGCTTTTCTACACTAAGCAGTTTATCAGAGACCATGAAGTTGCTGCCAGAATAATGCCTGAAGGCATTACCCCACTGGCAAGTAGAAAACAACTTGAGACTTGAACTGAATTTAGAAATACTAAGCAGTGTACCCATCTTCAGGGATTCTTGGTTTTCAACAGCTTTGGAGAGAAGACTTTTACTTCCTGCTGATTGCTCATCTCTCTGTTGATTAATGCAAAAACTCCAAGCTGGACTTCTCCATTTACCCAGACCTACAAGTCCATCCTCACCATCCTAGAGCACTCTGAATGCCTTCATGGTGGACAGTGAGACCATCTATGATATCTGTCATAGAAACCTCAGAATTAAGCATCCAACCTATACTAACCTGAATAGGTTGATAGGTCAAATTGTGTCCTCCATCACTGCTTGCCTCCGATTTGATGGAGCTCTGAATGTTGATTGGACACATGGCAGACAAATTGGTGTCCTATCCCTGAATCCACTTCTTTTTGACCACATATGCTCCTGCCATTTCTACCGAGAAAACCTACCTTAAGCAGCTTTCTATAGAGAGGTCACTAATGTGTTCTTTTGAATCCAGCCAAGCAGATGGTCACATCCAACTCTTGCCACAGCAAATACATGACTTGCTGCCTGTTGTAAGGTGGTGACATGGTTTCCAAAGATGTTTCCATGGTTTCCAATGCTGTCATTGCTACTAACAAGACCAAGAGTGCTGTGCACCATTTGCAAATCAGAAAAGTCACTGCAAACGAGATAAGAAAAACCTCTCTTGTTAACCAGTTCCCAAAAAACTTGGGACTAATTTACTGCAATGACCTTCTGAGACTGCACTGGTGCCCACTGATTTCCCTAAATCAGAGATAGCAACCACCTGTCTACACTCCCCCTTCCTCAATTACTCTTAGACTTTAAAATGTTAATTATTTCTCAAGTTTGTTGGTCTTCTTTAAAATTCAACAGACCCTCACCCTGTGTCCCTATAAATACCCCTTTCTTTTGTTAATAATGTTATCTCATAGTTCATACTTCCATCTGACCCCTGGCTGTGGCTGGGCAAATCTCTTCTTGTAAATTCATTTCTCGTACCTTGCGTCTGGCGACCAACATCTGGCGCCCAATATGGGGCAGCTTCATCTTCATCTCTGTGCTACCTTGCCTTGCCTGTTCACTTTTATTTTTCCTTTTCGAGAGCTGCTCAGCTCCTTCAGCCTGCTAACCTGTCCCCTTCCAACACAAGTGGACCATTCAATTTGTGGATTGGTGCCCTGCTGGCTTCAAAGTTGGTATCAATAACCAGTCTTCCACAACGGTCCCTCATGAAGATCTGGGCAAATACAGTGAACTGTATGCTTGGTGAGTAACAAGGTAGTCATTGCTGAAAACTGGGTTCCCATAGACCACAAATTTGATCTCATGTGTGTCACAAGTACTTTTGCTTACTGATAAGTTGAAAAGTTGTGGTCAGTTAATTTGTAGGTAGCAGTGTACATGCATATTCATTCATTACCTATACTTTAAAAGATGTTTAGTTATAGACCCAAGGTTCCCATTTCTCTGCTAGATTTAAAGGAGATATTTCACTTTAAATGAGGGAAAAAAATCTCTTTCCTATGCTGCAGAGATGTTCATTTTTCACTAATACATTTCACACCATCAGTGGGTACTTCTGGCAGCTACTTATATGTTTGATCTTAGCAGCTTTATCATCTCATCTCTACCTAATGCTTGTGTAATTAGCTAAATATCCTAGTTAATTTTTCCTCAATATTTTATGAACATTAAAGTGATTCCACTAATGAATATGATTAGGGCAATATTAAAATCATACCATGACTTCAGTTTAGCTGTATCTCTAGCTTTAGTCAGGTATTCTCTGTCTTTCAACTGGTCAGCCATATTTGTGAAAAAATGTTACAAAATTAGGGAATATAAAGAAAATGTGGGAATATATTTTTGAAGTTTGTGACCTAACCTCTAGGTCTAGAATTGGGAGAAACAGAGGCATATTTTAAATTATGAATTAAGAATCACCTGGAAATCCACTCAATTATCCAAAAATAGTTTTTAAAGCTGTTGACTGGGATAAAACTAACTAAGTAGGAATTCTTTTATCAAAAAATATTGATGACTATTGTTCTTTTTTTTAATAAGAAGTGTTTAGAAGTTAAATGCCACAAGTTGGCATCACAATTTTCTGAAAAATCTCCATTAGCAAGTTCTTCTCCCTGAAATGGAAATAACTCACTTTAAAGAATATTAAATGCCGTGTAAGGGAGCTAAGGACTGTAAATTAAGGTGAGAAATTACTTTAGAAAATTACTTTTATTGCATTTATTTAATGTTCAATCTACATTTTTAATTTTAAAAAATGTTTAAAATAATCATATTTTTGCACATGTAAAAATACACTAAACTACACAATCATGCTGTAATTACAGATTGCACAAAACATTTAGCCTCATATAAGAGAATCCCCCACAAGGCTGGTACATCTGTAGCTCAACTTCCACAAGCACATCACACAGGGAGATGTTAATTAATTGGGCTCCAAGAGAACAAAGGATTCCTGATAGAGCAAGCTTAGGAATGCCATTTACTAAGTCCCATTTTTAGAGTTTCAAAATACACATTAGCATATTAAAGCAGTCCCACAGTTTAAAAAAATCCATTTAACTTTGTTTCATGATTTATTCGTAAAGGGAAGAATGTTTTTCCTCTGTACACCTATGAACAACCCTTTCCAAACAAATAAAATAAAATAAAATCACATAACAATTAAATAGCTTTCCCTTAATCTCATTTTAGGAAGAGTGAAACAATGGATTTCAGGGGAAGAAAGATAACTTCTACTGTACCAATGTTTTGTACAAAACCCTCATAAATGCTTATTAATTGATTAACAGTGAAGGAAAAATTAGAAGACTCTTCAGAGTGTCTGGAGTTCTGAAAGAGCTTTAAAACCTACCTGATTTTCTACCTATTATATAATGTATATATATATATATATAATAGTATGCATACATATATAGTATATATGTATACATACATGTTAGTATATATACTATTATATATGTAAATATACATATATTATTGTATATGTATATATACATATATAGTGTATATACATATATATATATTAGTTGTAGCAAAATAGACCTATAATAGTGCAATCCCCATAGAACTGGAGGGTTCCAGATTCTCTGTCCCAACCAAGGAAGGGTAGATCTGAGCAGCGAGGGGAAGCTAGAAAATACTGGGGAAAGGACTTGGGAGAGGGATAAAAAAGAACACCAGAAGATTTGAGGAGGTCATGGAGTAGAGATATTGAAAAAAAGCTGCATTTGCTTCTTGGGCTTGGACTTGTACTAAAAGCTGGCAGTCAGGGAATGAGGACTGGCAAGAAGCAGCTTTATTGGTACTGGTAATGACTCAGTAGATTCATATCCAAAGGCTCAGTTCCCTGAACAGGGAGATAAGGGTTTACATACACTTTACATGTACTGGTATTCCAGGTGGACTATCATTGGTGGTAGTACATGGCCTGATGTGGTGAAGATAGAATGACCAAGATTCAAGGAGGAACTGGGCTGCATACCTGTAAACTGAGTCTATCAGTCATGGATTGTTTATCTAGATCCCTAGCTGTATTTTTTAGGTCACTGTGCTTCAGCATATTTCAGGTTATCATGCTTCATCTGGTCATCATACTTTTGTACCAGAGACTTAAGAGACTTGGAAGGAGATACTTAAAAGAAACAGAGAGGTGGGTAAGAGACCTATGGGGAGGCTGACAATGGCATCCTTTATCTTGACATGGTTTTTTTTGCACTTTCCTTCTTGAATTTACCCCTATTATTATGGTTTCCCACCAGAAGGTGCCTTAGGCTTGTGGCAAGGTTTCTAGCTTCAGTGACCCCATTTTGGGCCAATCCTGTCTGACTAGTCATTAACCCATAAGGAAATGGGTAGCATAAGGACATTTAGTTGAACATTATTTTAATTATATTCTTTCTTTCCTCTTCTAGTGTACACTAATGGTATTAAAGTTCTTTTCTTTTGAAGGTTTTTACAAACCAAGTGTGTGTGTTTTGTCTTTATGCAACAGATAATAGAACCCTCTTAAAATAAGCAGATTTAGGGTGTTGGGGTGCCCTGTAGACTGGCCCATTTACATATCTAACATAACATTTGCCATTTTATCTTTTTTAAAAAAATTTTTCGTTCTTTAACTTACATACAACATCAGCAAGGATTGTTGGAGTGCCTTCCCCTTCCCCTAACGCCCCCTCCATTCACTCAGACTCCTCTCTCCTTGTTGATTGCTGATCTATGTTAAGCTCATTGGTCTCTTCTTTTTTCGTGGCAGTGTCCTTTTGCTGGGTAAAGGATTGTGTTCCTGGTACATGGCAAAGAGTGCTGGTAGGTTCTCAGTTTAACTTGGCTTTGGCCAGCCAGTCCATGCACATTTGAGGTCTAGCAGTGTCTTCTAATTGCTGGCTGTCTTCTCCATCCTGTTTTCTGTGCTGCTTTGCTACGTCTTTGCCTTATAGCTCTGCCCTCTGGCTTAGGGGGCCGTGCCCCCAGTCATTGTCATTATAGAAGTTTCTCAGTGTGGCTAGGCATCTATAGATGGTGTTTGCAGATCATTTTTTTCTCCCTCAGTTTGGAGCTTTGCTGTGCAGCTGATGCCCCAACTCTGTGGCCTTTCTCTCCCATGGAGTGGAGAGGGGCACCTTGCTGTCTTAGATGGCATATCAGAAGTGGGATTTTGGCTCATCTACTCTAAGTGTGTCTGTAGGTGTGGTTATGTGATAGGTCACCACCATGGTCATTTCTCTGCCCAGCATGCAATGGCTTTCTCCATGTCCCTTCTCTTGGGTCCTGTTCAAATGTGTGGGCAGGATCTTTATCTGCTTCCTCACCCACTCAATGCTGGTGTTTGGATTTTTTTCTTCTTATTGCTCCTGAGGACTTATTCCTCCTGAGGTATCTTGACATCCCCCCTCACCCCCCCCCCACATACCTGTTCTGCCAGCACCCTGGTAGGATCCAAGCTTGAAGGATACTACTGGTGCTTCAGCCAACCTGATTCCAACCAGACTCAACCCCCAGCTCCCCTTAACCTTCCAGGACCAAGGCAGGAGGGAGCTGGCATGCGCAGGGCAGACCATTTTATCTTTTTTGAAGTGTGCAATTTAATGTTATTAAATACTTTCACATTGTGTGCAACCTTCACCACTATCATCTCCAGAACTTTTTCATCATTCCAAACTGAAATTCTATAGCCATTATATGTGAGGAAAATATATTTTTATTTAATTCCCTCAGAGTCCCTCACTGGTTCTGAAAATTAAACTGACAAAGACAGATTAATAGAAAAAGAGCACATGCATCTATTTCATTTGAATTTAATATAACTTGGGAACCCTGTGAACCTATTATGATTCTGAGGTGCCTCCCTGGTCTAGCTGGAAAAAAAGCAAAGCTATCTGCATAGGCTTCAAGTGAGAATGGGCCCTGTCTTGTCCTGTGTAGCTGCCCTGCAAGAATCTGATGCCTTCCTATAAATCAGCCTTTTAGCCTTCACTGAAGACCAAGAAGTCAGCTGAAGATGTTAACAATGGGTAAGCCTAGCCTTTACTTCACCACAGTGCATTCTTTAGAAGATAGGAGAAATGATTCAATTCCAACATTTGCCCTCTCTTCATACAGATAGCATAGATATTTCATTAGGTCAAGATAACTTAGGAAATCAAAAACTCTAATAGATTGAAACCAGAAACCCCATGTCCACAATAATTATATTTTTACCTCAATGAATCACTGTTCATCTTTTTTTTTTTTTAATGTATACTGCTCTACAACAAGGTATATACCTATATTTGAGTGAACTCAAACTTGGGACTATTGGAGCAGGGCTCAGAGTAAAATCTGTTCAACTGTTTCCCAGGCCCAAATCCTCACTTTGATTATCTAATAAACTCTTTGTCTAATTACCACTGAGATGTTCAGCAACCTTCAAAAGAAAATGAGGACCTTAAGATCTGGTTAAACCTCAGTGTTTTCATGCTAGGTTTGATGAAGAATGCAAAATCATGGGAAGATGTGATAGGACAAAGGTGAGCTTTGTGAAACAGCCTGAGGGAAACTAGGAAGGCCTGTTGGTTCAGATTCCTCTTGAGGACCCTCGATGGAGATAAAGATCCTTTTCTTTAAGGGTTCTATCACTTGGTTTAGGGGAAACACCCTCTCTGTACTTGTCAATTTCCAAATTCCTTCAACTTTAAATATTCAATATGCCAAAGTGATATATATTGGAATATTTTGAGATATGTTTCTTTTATCCCAAGTTTTCCCTCATAAATGATGTTGAACTTGATCAAATGCTTTCTCTGCATTTATTTTTTATTGATGTAATCACATGGTTTATATCTTTTTTGTTGTTGTTGTTGATGTGGTGAATTACATTGATTGACTCTTCAATGTTGAACCATTTCAACATTTTCTTGAGAAAATGAACCTCAAGATTTTCTTGAGGATTTTAGAGTCTATGCTTATTAGGGAGATTACATGTACTTTTCCTTTTCGTGTGTCAGCTTTGGTTTCAGTATTAGTGTGATGTTGGTCTCATACAATGTATTTGGAAGTATTCCTTTCTCATTTTTTTTTTTTGAAAGAGTTTGGGTAGGATGAGTATCACTTCATCTTTGAAAGTCTGGTAGAACTTACTTATAAAATTATCTGGTGCTGGTCTTTTGTTTTTTGGAAGTGTTTTGATTGCTGTTTCAGTTTCTTTGCCTGTAATTGGTTTGTGCATGTTTTCTGTTTCTTCCTTATTCAGTCTTGGGTGATTGTATAATTCTAGGAATTTATCCATCTCATGTAGATTGTTGACTTGTTTGCATATAAATGTTCATAGTAACCTCTTATTATCCTCTGGATTTCTGTTGTGTTGTAATTTCACCTCTTTTATTAAGGATACTATTTATTTGAGTTTTTTTCCTCTCTGAGAGCTTATGTAGGGGTTTGACTTTTTTTTTTTTCAAACAACTCGTTTTTTGTTTCGTTGATCCTTTGGACTTTCCTTTTGACTTCTATTCAATTTTGTTCTGCTTTAATTTTAAGGTTTTTTTTTTTCCTTTTACTTGCTTTCTTTTTCTAGTTCCTTGAGGTAAAAGATTAGCTTATTTCGATTAATTCTTATCTCTTGGTATGGGCCTATATGACTGTATATGACTGTATATTTCCCATGTGTTCTAGAAGGTTGTATCCTCACTGTCGCTTGTTTTAAGGTATCTTTTATTTTTTTATTTATTTCCTCATTAATCCAATCACTTTCAGTAATGTGTTATTCAGTTTCCATGTACTAGAGAATTTCCCTGCTTTCTTTTTATTGTTGCTTTCTAGTTAGATTCCTTTATGATCAGAGAAGATATGTGATCTGATTTCAAGCTCCATCTACTTGTTAATATTTTTTTTTGTGACCCAGTAAGTGACACAAGTATGTGGAGAATAATCCATGCACATTTGAGAAGAATATGTATTCAGTTTGGGGGAGCTACTGTGCCTATATATGTACATTAGAACTATGTGATCTAGATCTTTTTAGGGCAATCGTACCCTTGTTTATTTTCTGTCTTGTTATCTGGCCACCGGACAGTGGGTTGCTGAAATCTTCTATCACAAATGTATTTTGTTCAATGTCAGTTTTCAGATTCCAAAGTACTTGTCTAATGTATTTTGGTGTTCCTTTGTTTGGTGAGTACTTACTGATGAGTATTATGTCCTCCTGTATCATTGACCCCTTGATCATTACATAGTATCCATTCCTGTGTCGCCTCACCTTTTTTATCTGGAAGTCTACTTTATCTGATGCAGTATGACTGTCCCTTCCCTCTTTTAGCTGTCTCCCTCCCAAATCCTAATTGTTGCATATTCAGTCTAGGAATCATTTCCTTTTGACAAGTTCACTCAGCTAGAATATTAAGGAAATGTTATAGACATAATTTATCTGTATATCTTGGCTTATACATTGCATTTTTCCTTTTCTAATGCTATTCTTTATAAGAAAGGTGCAAACTGGATAAGGACACAATTAGTGCTGGCACTGTTTTATTGAATATTTTATCAATGAGTTTTATGCCCTTTATGGATATGATTTAGATTACTCTTTGTTGAATACATGCTGTTCATTTCAGGCACTTTTGTTATTCCATCTAACTTATGAAATATATTTATCCTATGTATGCTTGAGGGCCAAATTATGATCAGTGACTGAAAGCTATGGGGAAGTAATTTCTACAAATACAAAGAAGCACATTTTAGCAACGAGAAATCTATGACAAATGAACAGAATGGTTCATGAAGTGTAATAAAATACAGTTGGTAAGAAAGTAAAGTTTGATGTCAGACACATCTGTATTTGTATGTTCTAGGTTTATTAATAACTTTATAAACTTGGAGATACATTATAGTTTCCTCATTTATAAAATTAAGATAATAATAAAACCTACATCATAGACTTTTTATGAAGAAGACAGAAGACAATAGTTTAAATGTTTTTCACAAACTTGTACATATTAATAATAAATAACAACTGATATTATTTAATTTTCTTGTTTGTGGTTCTAAGAAAATGAGAAACACATGAAGTAGTATCAGGTCAGCTGAATCTAACCTAAATCTGTCATCCCTTCAGCTAAGTGACAAATACTTGTTGTTCTAAGTCACTGAGTTTTGGAGTGGTTTGTTATAATAGCAATACTGACCAATACACCAAGATCCATTTCTACTTTAATATTCTTTAATTCCACAGGAGTGTATTGTACCTATTTGCCATCTTATTTGGAATCTCTATTACAGGCACCAACCAAGAAGGGAAGAGTAAAATGCATTTGTTCTTATCACTGACATTTATTAGAGTTTCCATTTTCTATATAACCACTGACTCAAGAATTCATACATGATTGCCAATCTTATTTCTCATTTCTTTTACAATTCTCTGACAGTCTGTTTTTTAAAATAATAGTTATTTTCTCTCATATTACTGCAAAAAAACAAAACTTTTTCTTTCTTTTGTTTTTGTTTTTTGTTTGTTTGTTTTATTTTTTTAAAAGTAC
This sequence comes from Uropsilus gracilis, assembly GCA_004024945.1. Lineage (NCBI taxonomy): Eukaryota > Metazoa > Chordata > Mammalia > Eulipotyphla > Talpidae > Uropsilus > Uropsilus gracilis. Next base: position 55,400 of record PVHY01004996.1, read on the forward strand.
CATGATTTGTCAATTAATTTAAAAAGAATTGCTTAGTGCTCCTAAAAATATTGAAATACATATTTTTAACTTTTAAACATCACTCCCAAACATATATATTTGGTTATGCTGATGATAAAACCATGTCTTTCATATATACTTTGTCTTCATCTATTTCTTGGCTCACAGCTTCCCTTAAAATTTACATCTAACCAAGTTTCTTCTGAATTTTCTGCTTGATGTCTCTGTTATCAACTTAAAATATCTTGCTCCAACCTTTCACTCTGGGTTTATGTGTGTCTTTTGATCTGATGTGCATCTCCTCTGTGTAATAATAACTGTGTCATGCTTTTTATCCACTTGGCTACTCTGTGTATTTTGATCAGTAAATTCAGGATTCACATTTAGAATGATTACTGATAGATTAGGTTTTAATTATTGGTTTTCTATTTTCTGTGTTCTGATTGTTTATGTCTCTGTTGTTACTTTTTCCAGTTGTTTCTATTTGCCCTTTCATTTGGATTTCCCCCAATGATTCGTTCGTTTTTTCATTTTTCCTTCTAGATGCCTCTAGTCTATATCTAATCCATGAAAGAATTTCTTTCAACATTTATTGAAGGGTAGGTCTGGTAAACTTATTAGTTTTTTTTAATGGGGGAAATATTTCTTTTTTTCAGATTTTTAAAAATTTTTTGTTCTGTAATCATTGTACAATATTGGTCATGTTTGCATGGTTGTGGTGTACCTCTTATTCCCTACCCTACCCCTCATTTTTCCCCTCCCCCCCTCTGATCACTCCAACTCCTCCTTCTGCAAGCTGTTGGCCTATGTTTGACCCACTGGTCTTCTTTTTTTTTGAACTATGTCCTTTTTTTCCTGGGTGTGGACATGCACTCCTGGACAGCAACAGATGAGACCGCTCGGGTCTCCAGAAGTAGCTGAGGAAGATAGTCAGGCCGAGCACATTGGGAACTTGTAGGGCTGATGTGGATCCCTTTCCAGGATCCTTCCTGGTGTCTGTCACCTGTTACTGGTTCTGTACCAAATGGTTCTGATATTTGGGTTTGGGAATGCAACTCTCAGCTGTTGGTGGTGAGATGTTTGCTGCTGGGTGAAACTTCCCCAAGTGGTTGGTCCAGCTCTTCTTCTCTCTCTTATAAACAGATTTGCCATGGGACCATGGACAATCGTGGTGGCTTTCTTCCCCAACTGATTGGTAAAGGAGGGAACCTCTTTCACGCTACACATTGCTGTGGGTCCAGGGTTTGATTCCCCAGTGCCTAAGATGATGTGGGTAGAAATCTCTGACAGATCACCTCAATCACTTCACCTTCCTGTCTCAGTGGCTCCTGACATGCTGCTTGTCCCACTCAGGTTGTGACTGTATCTAAGACTGTTATTACTCCTTTCTTCTGCATTATCTCTGCAACTGGAAAGACTGGAATTTTCATTCCTAGTGCAGGTCTATTGAGGTTGAAGTAAAAAAAGAGGGGGAACCCCCCCAGAAAAATTTCTTTACCATATTTGAATGATTGCTTTTTAGAGTAGAATAATCTTTGCTAGTTTTTTGTTTTATAGAATTGTGAATATGTCATTCCATAGCCTCCTTGCTTGTGAAGTTTTTTTAATTAATTACACACACATCATTGTATAACCTGAGACTCTTCCACCACCATGTCACCCTTGAGTCATCATCTTAACCTTTGTTCTGTCCATATCCTGTCTCCTCTCCCAATTGCCTGTAGAATTTTCTTCATTGCAAACTTTTGATAATGTAACAATTGTGGATCTTGATGTTGGTATTTAGAAATTTGGATACTATGTCTATTTATCTTCTATGGTTGATATTTTGTTAGATTTGGGAAGTTCCCAGTTATCTTTTTTTCCTTGAATAGACTCTCTGTTCCCTTTTCCCTCTGTTTATCTCCTGGTATAACCAATATCCTATGTTTGTTCTTTTAGAGAAATCTGACAATTCTTGCAGCACTTCTTAATTTTTCCTTGTTCTTGTTTCTCTCTTCTTTTCCATGTGAGTAATTAAAGGAGTTTTACCATCATTTTTACTGATTATTTTCCCCTCTGCAACACTGAACCTGCTTGTCATACTTTCTATGGAGTTTTCATTTCATTCATTAAATATTGCACATACAACATGCCTGTTTGGAATTTTTTAATAGCTTTTAATTTCTCTAATGAGCAACTACTTAAGCTCCTACATTTCTTATTTCCTTAATGTTTCATTCTTTGTTAGAGTGCATTTGATGAACCTAGTTGTTCTTTATAATCGTTATTTTAAAGCCTCTGTCCATTAGACTTTCCATTTGTGGGTTATTAAGAATGATTCTGAATGTATATATTTTTCTCAACTTTTCTACCACAGGATTTCACTTTTGGGGGGCATTTAATGATTTTTATGAGTTCTGTTACGTGTTTTAGGATCTTGAGTGTGTATTAAAAGAGGAGTTTATGTGGTTGGGTTTTCTTCCGTCACAGTCTTCGGGAGGGGTCAGCCTCAATCTAATATCCCTCACTATACCTATTCTCCTTGTGATCAGACCTGTTCTCAATCCACGTACAAAGTCCATGGAATCAGATCTCTCCTTTAGGCTTAACCACAGGCGTTGCAGTTAGTGGCCACATGCTTCAAATAAAGAATTCCCTGGATCTCAAAGAGTAAGGGGTGGGAAGTCAGCCTGTGAAGCTTGTGGCGCTGAAACTGCCGAGCTTCCCTAGACAGTGTGATGCTCTCCTTCCTTTGAAAAGAAACTCATAGAAATCCCAGAGGGGCATATCCCTAAAAAGCCACATCTTCCTCTGCTTATCCTGATAGGTACTGCTGTGGCTATGGGCCTTTCTGGGTAGAAATGGAGGACTGGTTTTATAGTTACTTTCAACAGAGGCTGGGTTCTGGAGATAAGCTTCCTTGTTTCTCCTCCAGGGCGCTGGGAGGAAGTTCAGGCTTGCCTCACTGCTTGTGAGAAATCACCAAGTTTCAATGTTAGCCACAACCAACATCAGGAGGCAGTATGGAGTTTTCCCTCCCCTGTGAATAAACTGGAAATAATCATTGCCCCATAACCTTGCCTTTTCCCTATTTATTCTGAGTTCACCTGGTTTTGGCTATACACTCTATTACTCTATGCCTGCACCTCTGACAGCTCTGCCAACAACATGGGTTTGTGGTTTCCCACTTTCAAAAATGCAGGTGTACAGGAAGTCAGGCATTCTCTAGTAATAACCTGAGCTCCTTATTAGATATCTGGTCACACTTTAAAGAAATAATTTCCTATGGTGGATTATTCTGCAGTGTTTTCTGGGTGTGTCTCTCCTGGAGAGACTGACTCAATTGGTGAATTTGGGGAAAGGATCACCGCATGCTTTCTGACCTGGCTTGTCATTCTCTTTCTGTGTGCACACAAGTGGAGTGCGCTTACCTTCTGGACTACTTCCACACACAGTGGAAGTAAGCTTAGCACTCAGATTTGTTCCTGAAGTTTAAGAAGTTCACTTGCTTGATAATCTTCCCCTGGGGTTTGGTTGAAGAGAAAGTTGTAAAAAACTCAATTTCTACCCCAACTCCAAGTCATACTCTGCAGTTGAGTTCTACTGATGTTATTTATCAATTTGCTTATGCCTTAGAAGGGAGGATGATGTGAAGAATTGGCAACTAATGCTGAAAATATCTGAGGCAGAAGATTGTTTTGGGCTAGCTCTTGAACAATAGAGATGTAAACTAGAAAGCTGTGGAGTAAATATCTTCCAGCTGTCATATGAATGGGAGCCACAGAAAATATTTGCAGAGATAGAACACAAAGCAATTTATAGAGGGAAGTGGAGTCAAGACAGAGTTGTGCTGGCTTCTGCCCATCCAAGAGTCTACCTGCAGCATACTGGCCTTAGTTTCTCTAAATACCTCTCAATTTTATACTCTTTTACTCTTTCTTTCATTACTTCTTCAAGTTGTTTGTATAATTTAGAAAAGCTACCAATTAATATGTCTTCTGATTTAATTATTCTCATTCACAAATGGCAGTTTTAATACTCCTTTGTAGTTCTATGAGAATACAATGAGATAATTGAATCAGAAAGAACCATAAACTTTTAAGTGTTCTTTTGATAATATGCCAAATAAGTGGTTGCCCAACTTTTTCACTTGACAGGAAATCACTATTTCTTGAGGCAATATGTTCTCTTTCACAGTTTTCTTACTGCTAGAAAATGGATATATATATATGAAGTCAAAATTTCTTCCCTGTAACTCCATCTCATTTGTCCTAATTCTATTCTCTTGGGCCATGTAGAATAAATGCAATCTCTCTTGTTCAGGAAAACTTTTGAAGCTTATGAAGATAACTATCAAACTCTCACCAAAGCTTTTTCTTCTGTAAGCTGAATGTTCTCAGGTTCTTTAAGCATATGTAATGATTTTCCTACACCAGTGTCCCTAGAGTGACCAAGAAGTAGACAAGTAAGTTGGAGAAAGAAATAACTCTAGTTAAGGTATCATGATTAAAAAAGAAGAAAAAAAGACACCTAATAGTGGGAGCATTCATATATTTATGTGTTTTCCAAAAAACTGAGGGAAAGGGAGGGATAAAGGAATTCCTAAGCCATAACTCAGTTTACATTCTTTTTTGTATGTGTTTTTTAAGCCCCCCCTTATACATAAGTGTTTTTAAATAATGACAAGTGACCATACTAATAAGTAATGTGCAATTTTTCAATGATATGGTACTATTAATACTTAGAAACTTTCTAGAAAAATAAAGACAAAAAATTAAAAGCATGTCACAGGAGTATATGTTTAAATAATATGCAAAAGTTAGCTCTACAAGATAATAGAAAAAATTTAATGTAATGTAAAGAAATGAAAGTTTAAACATTAAACCTGATTTTAAAATTAGGAGGTAGTAGTTAAAAAACATTTAAAATGTACCATTCTTAAAATAAGGACACCTGAAATACCCAAAGTATTTAAATTGTCATATCTGATAGGCTTGTTGTCTGATAGTCTGATTAGTCAAATATTTTGGTGTAGAAATTTTCTTTACTTTGTGCTTATATCTATAGAACTGTTACTAGTATGTCTAAAAGCATCTTGAAATTGAGTATCTTATTAATATAATCTCATTCTCTACTGTTTTAAATTTTATTTTGTCTTCTTGCCCTGGAAATTCATTCTTTTTGCTAATTCAGACTTTAGACCAGTTTCTAATTTAATGTTGGAATATACCACAATAAATCTTATCTTCTTTGTATTACTTCTATCAAAGAATTTACAATGAAGCATTACAGTTCTGGCTAAGCTAAGGTAACCTCATTTCTCCCAGGTCCTCCTCATAACCAACCCTGGGTGTAACTCAACAGATATACATAGAAGTAGACACTTAGACACTTCAGGATTTGAGAACTGAGAGGGCAGTGGATTTCCCAGATCCCTTGTTACCTCCCACAAATCCTGAACTAGAGCCCTGCAATGGCTTCTGATATGGAAACACCAACTATATAGAAAAATCTCTATGAAAAACTTGCTTAATCCAAACATTTTTGGTAGTACCTTCTCTACACTGGTAATATACCACTGGCTGTAACCTTTTTTTCTCTTGAGGTTTTAAACAGAGAGAAGCATGATATGTATTTATCCCATTGGTTGATTGGTGTTGGGGAGAGCTAATTTTATAGCCCCATTACTGGCAGGAATTCTTCCCCAATTCCCCATCAGGTCAGCAGCAACAGCATATAGCAACGAGCTGGTTTATACTCATGCTTGGAAGCAACCAACTTAGTGATATGGGGTCTGAGGGTTTGTCATTCCCTTCAGTTTCTACTTCACCTCCCTATCCCATCTTTAGTGGCATCATACTGGGGAGCCTAGCCCCCCCCCCTTCTGCACTGTGTCAACAAAAGTGAATAAAGAGGTGTGACTCAAGTCTGTTCCTCCTCTCAAAGACCCATTTAAGAGGTTGTTAGGCCTGCACTCCCAACTGGCATCGACCAAAGAGAATAAAGTGGTGAGAAGTAGTTGCATTAGCCCTCTGTTTGCTGCTCTTCATTCCCTGGTGTCAGAGAGGCCCAGTGGAGAGTTGAGAGTTGGACTTCTGTCCTAATTCTATAGTAACAGCATAGTGTAAAACAGCCGTCTGCTCTAACACAGGTCTCACTTCTCCCCTGCTTCCCCATGGCACCCTCACTCAGGCATCTCAGTGGCATGAGTGTCTCACTTCCACTGGGGAGGTGTCAAGCCTATCTGCTCATCTTTGGGCAATATGAGTGAGTGCTCATTATTGCCTGAATGGCATGGCAGGTTCCAGATGGAGTCAGAACATACAAAATCCGCTTGTTCTCCTGGTATAACTCAGCTTGATTAAAAATAAGAACATGGGATCCAGAGCTTCTGACATAATAGTCACAATATCTAGGCTATAACTGAACATTACCCATCAGACCAAGAAACAAGAAAATCACAACTTGAATGAGAAAAGAAAATCAACAGATGCCAAAATCAAGATGAATCAGCTGCTGAAAGAATCTGACTTGGATTTTAGAACAAATATCCTAAAAATGCTTCAACTAACAATTATGAATTCTCTGGATACAAATGAAAAAACAAAATCTTTGCAGAAAAGCAGAGCTAAATAGAAATTATAGAAATAAAAACATAATATCAAAATTAAAAGTCACAAATGGGTTCTGCTATAGAGTCAAGATAAATAGCTACAGACTGAATTGATGAGCTTGAGGACAAGATCAGCAGAATATAGCCAAAATGAACAATGAAGAAAATAGACTAAAACAAAAAAAAATTAGTGTCTTTGTGAGACAAAATTTCCATCTCATACTCCAGCAATATGTTTGAGAATTTAACTCTATTCAGCTCAATCCTGACATTATCTACATACAGACATAGCATCCGATTTTACTGGAAAAAAAATGGTTCACTCTCTTATAACTGTCCTTTACTTCAGTACAAAAGTGCAGGCTGTTACCTGTGCTTCTGACTCACTGACTACTGATTGAGGCTTTCCACAAAACCTTCCTCAGACCTCAAATGCCAGTTGCAAGTCCAGATTACTTCCTGTACTTCTGACCAAGTGGCTATAAATCAGAGGTTCCCCTGGAATGCTCTCCTCAGGTTTGAGGAATTTGCTCAGAGCAATCAGGATACCAGCTTAATCATTAATCTCTGATTTCCTACAAAGAATGTTATTCAGGAACAGTTAGAACAAAGAGATGCAGAGGGTTAGGTATGGGAAAGGGCATGGGGCTTTCTTGCCCAAAATCACATGTTCACCAATGTAAAGCACTCTGAATGCTTTACTCTTGGGTTCTTATGGAGCATTCGCTATTCATACATGATTAATGCACTAATTACAGGCTATTAAATGAAATTTCTAGTGCTCTTTGCTTCCTGGAGGTTGGGGGTGGGACTAAACATTACAAACCTTAATCATTGATTGGTTCCCCTAGAAAGCAGTGGCACTAGTCCTTTAGTGTTTCCTCAAAAGTCACCTCATTAACAGAACATACTCAATACTTAGGGAATCTTAAGGCTTTGCTTAGATGTGAGCCGGGAATTGTGAATGAAGGCCAAATATATACAAGAAATATATTTTAGTTATCTGGATGACCAAATACAAATTAAATATCATTCTCAGGAACCTGTAAAAAAAAAAAAAGCTAGCATTTGTATCACTGGATTCCAAGGGAAGGGGGAAAATGTTTGACTTAGGAGGCATTTCAAGAAATATTAGTTCATAAATTCTGAAATCTGAGGGAAATACAACTTGGCAGCAAAGAGCTCACATCCCAGCAACCCACTGGGGCTCAGGTGAGGGCTCCAACCAGCACCAGACTATTTCCAGTTGCCAGGGTAACACAGCTGGGAGATAGGGTGGGGTCACGAGCTTTGCAACTGAATGGACCTTGGCTATTCAGACTGAGGCACGGACTGAGTTTACTGGCCTAGGAAAATCCAACTTGGTTGCAAAGATTTGGCACCCCAGCAGCCCAGAAGCACTGGCGCAGCGCAGACTAGAGAACCAAGGACACTCACTACCCAATAGCATGAAGATATCCCAGTCAAAAAGGTTTATATGACAAGCCCTAGATACTTGGAGGCACTAAAAAATATTTAAGACCCATTAATCTAAAAGAAGAGAAACAATGAAAAAACAAGACAGACAATACAATAAAAACTACATCTACTCACCACATCCACTCTCTGAAAAGGAACTTGTCCCCCCAAATAGCCAAAGGAAACAAGATATAATCACCACAGCAGCAAAAGCACAAAGGCAGAATTAACCACAACTAGATAGGCTTCAACATGCCATCTAATACTAGAGCATAGTTACTCAATATGTGGAGCAAGTCCTAAAGGAAAACACAGGAAGAAGGAAGAATACAAATACTCAAGCAAACCGTAAGAAAAAAAAAAAAAACTCACCACCAAAGGATAAACAATCTGCAGAAACCAACATAGATGAAATGGAAGAAATGCTTTATATGTCAAAGAATTCAGAATCAACATGATAAAAGCACTCAAAGATGCCGAGGAAAAGGGAGAAAAAAAAAGGAAAGCAAGAGGTTAGAAGCTTTCAATGAACTACAGAAGTAGCAGAAAATATAGAAAAGAATGCAACAAAATGAGCAATATCATTGATGAAAAGAAAAAATGAAATTGAAACCTTAAATAAACTGCAGGAGATACAGAATATAAGAGGAGCAATAGAAGAGCTCAAAGACGCAGTAAAAAGCCAGGAAAGCAGATAAGAAGAAATAGAAGAATGAATCAGCACACTAGAGAATACATAAGTAGAGAGGATAAAGAGAGAGAAAAACAAAGTAAGAAGACAGAAGAAAAACTCTGAGATCTGTCAGATACCCTAAAGAAAACAAATATAAGAGAAATTGGAATCCCAGAAGGCAAAGAGAAAGGCATAGGATCTGAAAGGCTTTTCAATGAAATAATGGAGGAAAATTTCCCAAATCTGAAGAAAGAAATGAAAATAGACATACAGGAAACAAAAAGGACACCAAACTACTTTAATGAAAGAAGAAACACAGCAAGACACATCATAGTAAAACTTTCAAGAGCCAAAGATAAAGGAAAAACTATGAGAATAGCAAGAGAGAGGAAACAGATAACCTACAAAGGAAAATCCATTAGATTGACCTCAGATTTCTCAGAAGAGACACTCCAAGCAAGGAGAGAATGGGGCCACATCTTCAAAACACTCCAAGACAAAAAGTGCCAACTGAGAATACTCTACCCAGAAAATCTGTTCTTCCTTTATGAAGGAAAAATTAGAATCTTCTCAGACAAACAGAACTTCCAGAAATTTGCTACCACCAAACCCCGACTCCAAGAACTCCTGCAAGAAGCCCTAACTGAAATCTGCAGAAGAATAAAAAGAATGAATAATAAAAAGAAAAGAAAGCAGAAACTAAAACAGAACCCCAAATGACCACCAGGAACCCAATGTCAGAACCTCAAACATCAATAATTACTCTAAATGTCAATGGGCTAAACTCACCAATCAAAAGACACAGAGTTGCAGACTGGATTAAAAGACAGAACCCATATTCTGCTGCCTCCAAGAAACATATCTGATCCCAAAAGACAAGCATAGATTGAAGGTAAAAGGATGGAAAACAATTCTACAAGCAATGGCCCCCCAGAAAAGGCAGGGGTAGCCAATCTTATAGCAGACAAAACAGATTTCAAAATTTAAAAAGTGACAAAGGATAAAGCAGGTCACTACCTAAGGGTTCAAAGGTCAACCAACCAAAAAGACATAGCAATTATCAACATATACTCACCAAATGAGGGTGCACCAGGATTCATAAGACAGCTGCTAGGAGAACTGAAAACAAACATTGATGAAAACACATATGTAGTAGGAGACTTCAACAGGCAACAACAAGTGCTGACAAGGATATAAAAAGAAAGGAACACTCTTACAGTGCTGGTGGGAATGTGAACTAGTCCAACCACTATGGAAAGCTGTGTGGAGGACCCTCAAATTAATAAAAATGGAACTACCATTTGACCCAGCAATTGCTCTCTTGGAAATCTACCCAAAAGAGAACTCAATGTGGGTACAAAGGGACACCTGTGCTTGGATGTTTACTGCAGCACTATTCGTAATTGCAAGGACTTGGAAGCAACCTAAATGCCCCAAAACAGATAACTGGATGGAAAATATGTGGTATATATACACAATGGAATATTAGTCATCAATTAAAAATGACAAATTTTATGATTTTTATGATATCATGGACGTACTTAGAAGAAATCATATTAGCAGAAACAAGTCAAAAAGAAAAAAGACGGGAACCAAATGGTTTCACTAATTATGGGATATAGGAAAAAAATAAACAAAAGCCATGAGGAAAAGTCAAAACAAGTTAACCACCAAAATGAAGCATACAACTTGGGGCAGGGGTACAAGGGGAGGAACAGTGGGGAGGGTGGGGGGTATATCCCTGGGATTACAAAGATATGAAATTTATATATAAATAAATTAATAATATATATTATTATACATACATAAAAAATAAATTTCTAAATCTGGCAAAAGACTTAACCCTATAGATTAAAAAGTGGTGCAAACACTAAACAGTGAAAAATAAAGAAATAATATCTATCTATCTATCTATCTATCTATCTATCTATCTATCTATCTATCTCAAGATGACACAATGCTTCTGAAAACTAAAGACAAATATAAAAATCTTGAAAATAACCAGGGAGAAACACCACATTACTGACAGAGGACTGACTATCAGTTTGAATGGAAGCAGACCTCACCTCTGGCAACAATGGATACCAGAGGAAGTGGTATAGCATTTTCAAGTACTGAAAGAAAAGAACTGTCCAGTTCTCTATCTGATGAAAACGTCATTTAGGAAGAAGCAAAGACATTCTCAGATGAAGGGAAATAAAACCAAAATATTGTTAATTATACACTTTGGTATGTGCATTTTTTAGCCATTGCTGCAATATTTTGCATGAACTTTTCCTGGTAAATCTTTTTTTATTTTTTTAAGTATTTATTTTACAAAATTGTTATCCCCTTGGGTTTGCCCCCCTCACCCCCCTCCCAACTCTGGTCACTCCAACACCTCTCTAGCTGCTGCTTATCTGATCATGTTTTAGCCCATAGGTCTCTTCCTTTTCTAAAGCATTCCCTCCCCTCCCCCGGAGGATCTGGGTTCCTGGGTCCCAGTAGTTCCTGTTGTTTAGATTTCAATTCTTGTCTGTGGTATATTTTCTCTCCAATTCCTTTGGAGCCGCTCAGTGTTTCATCCTTCTTGTTGGTCTTCTCCTCCATTCTGGTTTTAGGTCTATGTTGCTGCTTCTTTGCGATTTTGCTGGACTCTGGCTTAGAGAGTCAGTCTTCCAGTCCCTGTGAGTGAACAAATTCCTTTTGGAGCGAGACATTTGTGCATAGTTAGTCCAGATTGTGTCCTCTCCATTTGCCTTTTGCCGCTCCCCTTGGGGCTCTGCCATGACTCTGTGGCCTTCCTCCCATAGTGGTATGGGAGGGTAACATGTCATTGCAGGTTTCTCTGCTCCCTGATTTTAGCTTCTGAGCATTAGTGACCATATTAGTGTAGTTCTTTGAGGAGTCCTTGGTATGGTTAGCTATTCAGTCCTTTATCTGTTAACTTCCTGTGTGCTCCTCATTGGTCTTCCTTCCTCCATCCTCCTTTATGCCCAGGAAGGAGATGGGTGTTTCAGGGCTTTTTGTTGTTCATCCTCCTCTGTCTAAAGTTGGTTCATTAGTGTTTCTCTTATTCCTGGTGGGGACTGACTAGAGTGTAAGACCAGAGAAGGGGTGGGTCATCCCCAACATCCCCCCGCTCCCTTCCCCTGCATGTCCGTGCCCAGCAGGGTTGGGGTCTGTGTGGGGATGGGGGTGACACTCCCTTCCTCCACCCAGGTCATGCTAACCTGGGGAGGGCTCCCCCCCCCCCGGCACTCCCAGTGCTGGGTGACCCCGGGGATCACCCTGGCACTTCCATCGCCCTGGAGGTCAGCAGTCCCACCATTCAGCCCTGGGAAAGGGAGTTCGGTCTGCCTCCAACCTCTGTGGTAGACCTGCTTGGTCTCCTGGTAAATCTATGTTTTTCGTTTTTGGAGTTATCAGGAGATATAATCTTGTGTTTTCAATTAAAATCCTTTCCTCAGCTGGAGCGGATGGGAAGGGGAGGTGGTGGGTGACCCCCAGGGACTAAAAAAAAAAAAAAAAAAAAAAAAAAAAAAAAAATCCTTTCCTTGTGTAGCTTTATTTTGAATTGTTTCTCCCACTGGTAGTTATGTTGAATTGCTGGTTTCTAATTATTAAATGGCTAATTCTTGAGAGAATTTAAGCAATTTCTTCAAATATGTCAGCTTGTCAATCAAAAGCTAATGCAAAGAATTGTAGATCTTACCACTGCAGAGCACCAAGACAAAATGTCAGGTCAGGGTTGTCTGAATAACTGCTACCTTCTTTTGTGGGTCTGAGGGTCTGGCCAGCTATTAATAAGACAGTTATTATAGCAAAAATAATAACAACAATTTTTGCCTTATTAACAATTAGTAAACTATTAAATTATTAACAATTAGTAAACCAGTAAATTATTAACAATTAGTAAAAAAATAGTAAAAATTAGGGCACTTCCAGTCCTAAGAGGTAATTTATATAATTTGCGAGAAGGGGAAAAACCAAAAAGATGAGTTATTCTTAAGTTTTTATAGTTGGGTTGCCACGATTGTTTCTCTATTTGCTATTCTGTCATATGCCCAAAAGAGAATAGAGAAACCCTGCCTCTCATTGTACAAATGGCTACTTCTTTAGTAGACAGTGTCCTTGTTAAACATCTTATTTATAGAAGAGGGATGGGGCATGTTTTCTGCCTGTTAAATAGTAAGGAGAGTATGTTCATGGAGGTGGGGACAAGGGTGGTAAAAAGAAGGAAGACTTCTTTGGTTGGTGGAAAATTATCTTGGAACACTTAGAAAATGAACACTGTTTTGAAAATGTAAATCTAAGCCATTCATGTCTTCTGATCAATCTGTGTAACGGGTAATGGTTACCTTTACTATAGGCTGACCAAAGCATAAACAGTTAAGACCGATGTTAATCAAAATTTTCAGATTTGGACAATAAAGAAAATATGAAATACTTTTTAGTTTCAATCTATTACGTGTTTAGCAAAAACTAGAGTAGCCAAAGTTACCAGTTCCCCATGCCTCTTATTCAGGGTGATTTGTAACAAAAGGGCCCAGCCTGATGAGAGGATACCTATTTGCTGAAAGTCATTGTCATGTCTCAGGTAAATTGTTTTATAGCCGTGAAATCTTACAGGAGCAAAGAAGAAAGTGTCATACTTTATCAGAATCCAGGTGACAATGAGAAGCTCTTGTAGAACCACCTTACTCATAGGGCAGCAAATGAGAAAGGGCTGGTAACAGCTCCTCTCAAGTCCCTCACTTGAATTTTTGTTCTGGGAGGATCAAAGGGCATTTCATCAAGACTGAGATCTGCTGTAGCAAGCCACTGCCCATGTGGCCTGTGTGGGGCATGTGAGGTTCCAGGGCACTGTGGTAGAAGCATTTTCTGCACTCATTGATGTGACTGTGGTTCTTTTTCATCAAAATGAATGATTGACCCAAATGAAATATTTCTTGAGGTTAGAAAGAGGATCAAGAGAATGAACATTAGAGAAAAGAGTTTAAGTTAAATTAACTAAATGTAAAAGGCACTGGTTGGTTTCCTTTTAAACTGTTAGAACACTTTTTTTTTTGAGACTAGGTCTCACTATTTTTACCCATGGAACTGCTGGCTCTCGTTGCCTGGGGTACCACAGACTCAAGCAATCCCCAGCCTCAGCTTCCCAGGTAGCTGGGATTACAGCTGTGTGCCACCATGCCCAGCTATTTTTTTTGGAACTAGGTCTCGCTACAGGCCCCATGCGGGACTCGAACCCTAGGCCCGGCCACTTCATAGGCTGAAGCTTACAGGCACGAGCTACTGTGCCCAGCTTGTTAGAACACATTGATTTCAATGTGAAACTCAGTTACTGGCCTCCTCATTTCTACTTTCCTGCCCCTCAATCTTTTTCTTCACATGGTTATGTTACTTGGTAAAGGACCTAAACACTGTCATTAGGTCAGAACTTCTTTCATAGATTTTGGGGCTGGCTACCTGCTTCCACAAATTGAAACAAAAGAGCCTTTTGTACCACAAAAATAAATAAAGAAAGAAAGAAGGAAAGAAGGAAAGGAAGAAAGAAGGAAAGAAAGAAAAAGAGAGAAAGAAAGAAAGAAAGAAAGAAAGAAAGAAAGAAAGAAAGAAAGGAAGGAAGGAAGAAAGAAAGAATAAAGAAACAACAACAAAAAGACACAATTTATTCTAACCAATAGGGTGAGACAGATTTTCTTTCATATGCTTGATTCTTTCTCCCTGCATATAGCCCTGGAAAAAGACTAACAAATGGATGTTAAACGTTTGTTAACTTACCATGGCTTAATGAATTCTGGCAAATCATTACTTACTCTCTCATCCCTGGTAAATTGTTTCAGTTAATTGTCTCAGCAGTCCAGCGAGCACAAAGCAGAACTGGCTGGCCTGAAGAAAGAAGAGTTCCAACCCAGTTGGTGGCAATGCATTTTGAGAAGAACCCTGAACTCATTCTGACCTTATTCTTACTATACTAAGATTTCCACCATTGGGTGGGATTTGCCCCCCATTTTCTGTGCATGTCAGGAATGAAAAAACATGTTCTACTGCGGCTACACCAGGTTGCATCAAAACCTGCTCTCTATTCCCCTGTGTGTAAAAAGGACATCCCCCTGTTAAGCTCCTTGTGGCTTATAGAAGGGAGAGGCTATTGCCCCTCAGAGAGACCCTCACCCTGGAGGGCTCCCCAGAGCGTTATTTCTGTGGCATCAATAAATGTCAGGTTTGAAATCAACATCTATGGTTAGAGCTGTCATTTCTTTCTTGAGTAAAAAAAAAAAAAATCAACATCCTGCTGCTGCATGCCATTAATAGAAGGTCAGAGAGAAGGTCCAGTTATTGATGGATGGTATGAGATGGAGTGGCAGACACAGGACGCTGCTGCTGAGGTTTCTGCCCCCCTGAGTGGGTCTGGTGAGAGCTTGGTGCCCAGCTGGCTTGTGGTTGGGGGGAAGCTGCCTTCTGCAGCAACCCTGTCGAAAAAGAGACAGAAAGCCCACCTGCATTGTAGAGCAAGTATTATTGAAGGAGAGACAGAGGGCAGGGGGAGTCAAGGAAAAAAATGCTTGCCTATTTTCTCTGAAGTATGGTTCTGTGAAGTGGAGAAACCATGTGTACACCAACTGAACATGGAGAAACCACGTACAGCCAACTTGTACATAAATACCAGCTTGTAAAATAGTAGAGAGCGGTGTATTTTCCTTTCCCTTGGCCTGTTTCACTTCCCCATTCACCTCACTCTTGTCTTTCTAAGACCCTTCCTTTACTGACCCCTCACCACAATAAACTTTATATGTTTATTGTAATTGTTTTGAACAGATAATAACTTATAGGAAAGGTACAAAGACCCTCTATATCTTCATCACCTAGATTTAATAATGACCTGCTTTTGTCACATTTATTCTCTTCTATTTCCTTTTTTCTTACTTTTTTTCTTTTTTGATTCAAATATTTTAAAGCAGTCACAGATGATATGTCATGAGTTTCAGCATCCATGGAAATGTCTCTCCACAGTTGATGGGCATTTCCTAATACTAATGTCATTATTATACAATGACATTGTATAATGATACAGTAATAATAAAAAAATTTCCTTGGCATTATCTATTAGTAGTCCAGGATTAACTAAAATGTTTTTATTGTTTTGATTTTTGGATCCAGACCTAAACAAGATTCACACCTCAATTGGTTTCAGCATCTCTTCATTTACTTGCTAGGAGATGTATCAGTTGTCTTACTGAGGTGTCTCATATTCTAGATTTATGTTTCCTTCTTTGTGGTGTCATTTGACATGTTCTTCTAACCCTGGCTTCATTTCCTATAAATCTGTTAGTGGAGAATAAGTTTAAGCCTTGATTAGATTCTATTTTTGCCTTTGTTTTATTTTGGTAACACTCTTCTTAGTTGCATTGAATGCTTCAGAATGCTTTAGAACAGGAAGCACAAAATGTCTAAAGTTTCATTTGTATTCAGGACCTTAGAGCATTAGACTTACTTAATTACATCCTACTATCCATATACAGTACCTAAAGCACCTTGTGTGTAATTTTTCACAGTGGTGATTGTTGCCTGAAACTTCTTTTTTGTGGAGGATTTCGAAACAATTTCCCAATTCTATTATTTCTTTCACATTATTAGTTATATAAAAAACTTCCCCTCAACAATGGTTTGTTTTCTGAGTTGTAATACCAAAAAGAAAGGTAACACAAATTCTAATCCTTTTTATCTAATTTGCAATTTTAGAATAAGGAGTTAGTGCCCTAGTTCTTCGAAATAGTGTCAGTGAATTGTTTTGTTTGTGTTTCTTTTGGCCTTCCACCTTTGGAACATCATTAAGAAGTCAAGGATTTTAATGCACGCAACGTGTTTCAAACAACTGCATGTGATATTTTTCTCAGTGCTCAAACTTTCCCATTTTTGGCCAAAGATAGTCCTTGAGTTTGGTTTCTGTGACCTTCTGATATATTTATTTGTTGTAAATGGATTCCTTGCTTTGGAGCACAGCTGTTTCATGCACATCTTAAGTGTCTGCTGCCCTGGATCTGAAATGAGACATTCCTTTAAACAGTCCTAGTTTCTTTTAGTGGGACTTGTATTAAAAAAATGAAGTTATGATTTATATTATTTTATTTTTAGTTAAAATGAAACTTTCTGTCTATAGTTTTATTTCAAGGCTATAGCTTTAGAAACTTGTGCTTATTTAGGTAATAAATAAAATTGTAATTGCCTGTTTTATTTTAAGCTTGCTTTTAAATTACTTATATAAAAGGTGATACACACCATTCATCACAAACATACCTAATATAAGTTTAGTAGCTTTACAACAATATTTCATTCTTCCAGATAGCACAATTTATATTCAAAATTTCCCCAAATGTTGAAATGAGGGATATAAATGAATATCAAGTATTTTCATATATATTTAAATAGGATATCAATTTCATCAGAGTTGCTGTAGTAAAAGCTTTGAAAAACTCAGAAATGAGATGGTTTGATATGAGCTGTCAAATTTGAGTTTTAGTTTGTAATAAGTGAAGGGTTATAATTTCAGATGTTAACAGATTTGTGAGGGAATACATGATATTCAAAACATGAAATGTAAGATACTATTTGACAGCAATTCTCAAAGTGAGGTTTGACAACCCTTAGGGATTACTGAGACCCTTTTAGGGAGTTTGCAAGGTCTTCCTTTTTTCAATAGGAACTTGTGTGAAGGTCAATTTTCTTCATTACACTAGCTATAACAACATATTGCAGCAGGCTAAATACAGAAGCAGAATGTAAAAATCCAGCTGTCTCTCTTCAATCAGTCGTAAAGAGATTTAAAAAATATAAAAAATGCAATTTCATTGTTTTAAAAGCTATATTTACATAAATACTTATAATACTTTATCATGGGGTTATTGTTTAAAAATGAATTGTAAGCATAAATTTTCCTATTTTGACTTTTAATACAGTAAATAGGGACAGTCACAATCCTTACACAAAAATGTTCTTTGAAGTACTCCATATTTTTACAAAAAGTGATCTTGAGACCAAAAAGTTTCAGAACATCTACTTCACAGTATCTTGCACTGCTTGTTTACTCTTCATAAGTATGGATGGCTAGGAATAGATTTGATATATAAATGCTTTCATAAACTTTACAAACTTTATTTCAAGTTATCTTTTTTAGACATCATTTTGAATATTAGATATTATGTCCTATAATAATTTAATGTTGTTCCTTATTAATCATTTTCTCCCAGATGACTCTAAAGCTACAAGGAGGGTACCCATAATTCAAATATTCAGTTTAGAATTCAATTGATAAAATTGAAGGAAATGAAATGATCTGAAGATTTGCTACATCTTCATTCTTAATAATTTATTCTTAAAGAGTTTTAGATTTACAGCAAAATTGAGCAGAAAGTATAGAGTTCCCTTGATCTCATATTTGCTTATTCTCCCAACTATCAATATCTGCACCAAAGCGGTACATTTGTTACAACTGATGAACTTACATTGACACATGGTTATTAGATATCATTCATATATAGTAATATAATAAAATTTATAATAGGGTTCATTGATAATTGTATATTCACATGTATCATGATGATAATATATCATTTAGAAGTTTTCCCTGCCCCCCAAATGCTTTTTTTCTTTTCTCCCTCTCTACTAAAACTTTGCAACTACAGATCTTTTAATTCCCTCCATAGTCTTATCCAGAATGTCACAGTTGGAATCAAGCAGTAATGTATCCTTTTCATATTAGCTCAGCTTCTTTCTAAGTACATTTGCTGGATCAGTTACAAAGTTGTGCCACACTTAGCAACTCTTTCTTACTCTAATTTGCTTCTTAGATACCTTAAAAAAAAAAAAACCAAAAAACCACACATACCTCCCTTGATTGCCTACCCAGGCACATTCTATTCCAGACTGTCAGTTCCTAGTGGCCAGGAACTCCATCTCTTTAATTTGGGGTGACAGTACCACTAGAGCCCAGTTCCATTTACAAATATAGTCTCACAGCCATTTGATGAAGGTGGTTCCTCTCAGCTAAGGACTTTGGAATTAAAACCTGAACCACTGATGAAAAGGGGTTACTCTAAAGCAATTATTCAATGACAAGAAAAAAAAAACCTGAAATTTCAAACTTGCCCATATTTCATTCATAGGGGAGCAGTTCATTCTCCTCAGTTGACTCAATGAGTTCCAATTATCAGTCATTAAGTCTCTGTATATGTTCTGAAACCTTTAGAATTTATTTTTAATCAAGAGTAGGAGGGCATCTGATATTTAGGTTTGTAGCAAATATTTGGAAATGTACAGTGTATGTTGTCAGCCTCCAGAGGGACAGTAAAAACAGACATTTAGGTATAGCTTTGGGGAGAGGTTTTAAAAAAGAGAAGCAAGTATTTTATGTCTGTTCAGTAATTCTGGGTTCACTTTTTTTTTTTTTTTGTAGATTAGGAAAACCCTGTTAAGAGTTTGTAATATTGGAGGCAAAAGCTTAGGTAGGAAATTCCAGACTCTCCAAAGTAAACCACCCATTTGGGATGATTCCTTTTGGGTAGCAAAATCCTAGCGACAGCAAAATTTAATAGCTTTTGTATGTAACAGAAACACACACACACTAACTGGGTGTGTGTGGGGGAGAGTGCTTAATAAGGAACTTTACCACTTCCCTTATATGTGCAAAACAATTACCTGGATGCTTTTCCTGACCAACAGGACAAGGGGAGGCCTAAAGATACATTTTCACAGATTTTCTGCTCCTGTTGCTCTGCCAGCCATTCCCCTTGCAAGATCTTGGGAGTGTGTTCTCAAACCTGACTTGCTGAGTGTTATTTTTGACCCGTTGCAAATGTGATCTATGCCAGGTTTTGAGTCCAACCCCGAAAGGCGGTGGGGGCGGAGCTTCGCGGGGGCTCCCGCGCGCTGGGGGGCCTGGGCGGAGCTTGCCGCCGGCGGAGGGCGGGGCCGGCGCGGGGACT
This sequence comes from Uropsilus gracilis, assembly GCA_004024945.1. Taxonomy (NCBI): domain Eukaryota; kingdom Metazoa; phylum Chordata; class Mammalia; order Eulipotyphla; family Talpidae; genus Uropsilus; species Uropsilus gracilis. The sequence continues at coordinate 75,093 of PVHY01004996.1, forward strand.
TCCCCTGGCTGAGCTGCGCACCGGGTGCGGAGGGCGGGCTTCGGGGCACGGGTGGGGGGCCGTGGGGCCGAGCGGCTTGGGGCGTGGGCTGGCGATTTGCCCCCTTCCCTGGTGGCTCTCTGGACTTGGGGCCTTTCCCGGGGAGTCGGCCCCAGGCTGGGCTGGCGATTCTGGGAGGCGGAGGGCTGCTCGGCGGCGAGTGCGGAGCTAGTCGCGAGCATGTGTGCGTGCGCGTGTTTAGCTGAGGCCCGCGCGGCGGCGGCGTCTGCCGCCTCCTCCTCCTCCTCTTCCTCCTGGCGCGCCCGGGTGCGAAACCGACGTCTAGGGAAGAAGCCGACTTAGCGCGGAGCTGACTCGTGCCTCCCCGCCGAGCCGCCCTCCCCTGAACATGCTCTCATCTCCCCCGCCTCCGGCGTGGGGGGGGGGAAACCCCAGCCCTGGCCGCGAGGGGGCGCAGTGGGGACAGGCGGCCAGTCTGGAAGCGTGGGGCAGCGGTGGGAGTGCTTAAGGCTTGAACGCCAGGATTTTAAAGCACGTGTCTGTCATTTTTACTTTTAGGGTTTTGGCCAAATTGGGCGAGGGCACAAAATAACCACTTACCCCTTCTCACCGAGGAAGAGCGGGAGAAAGGGTAAGTAAGGAATGATCAAGGGTGGAATGAGCTAGGACACTCCAGAGAGAGCACAAGTTGGAGAGAGGTCTAGATCTGGCACTACCCCTCTGGGAACTTGGGGCCAATCCAGCCCTTTGCCCTGGAACCTGAGGCCGACCCAAGGGTCACAGACAGATCTGAAGCCTAAGAACAACCTCCCCACACTCTGCCCCACTATCCCCCACGCCCCCCTCTACCCTTCTCTACTCTTCCAACACCCACCACCCCACCACCCCACCCCCCAGCTTAGTCTGCAGTGTTGGCTGGGAGTTTGACATTTGGCATGGACTACTTCTAGCCACTAGGCCTGACAGAAAGCTGTCATTACCTTTCCTCTCTTTTTAACTTGGACCGTTGTTCTTGTACTTGTCCCGCCAGCAGGCATGTATCTGTATCTCTTCGGTTAACTTAACCTCAGAGACTGCACTATTAATCATGGTCCTGCTGATAGTGAGCAGGATTCCCTCTCAGGGATCTATACATTTACCCAGGGGACTCAGTAAAAACCATTCAGGCATAAAGTTAATAGCATCATTATGGTGGCAGTTCCTTTGAGGATGGTATTGACAGTAAAGAAAGGAGCAGACCAAGCCTTTTCCTCTTGAATTTAACACTGATACTCCCTCACCAACATTGTATCCACTTCTGAGAAGTTGGAGGTTTGCTGTGATTTTGAGGTGAGCGTACTTACATTGGTTCTTCTCTGCCATTATGCCTCAGAGTGGTAAAATGATGTACAACTTCTTTGGACAGCGTGGGAATACCTTGTACATACTATTTGTCAGTATTAAAAAAGTTTTAAGTTAGTTACAAGCAAGAAAGTAGTAAAAAACATTCTTGTGTACTTACATACGAAAACCAATAACCCTCTGGGGACCACTGGACCTTGGCTGCCTCTTGCTTGAACCTGCCTTATCTGTGTAAAAGTTGTGGGTGACCACACAGTTTAATTTGTGTAAAGCTGAAAAATAGCTTTTTATTCATGAAGGGTTCATTCATTGACTTATTAGAAATTTTTATCTTTTCCTTACCACAGTGTTGATCACTTTGATGTCATGGGATAGTAAGGATGAGACTTGGACTCCCATCCAAGTACACCAGGCCCGATCCTGCTTAGCTTCCGAGATCAGACGAGATCGGGCGCGTTCAGGGTGGTATGGCCGTAGACAGGATGAGACTTGGAAATGGTCATTTTGAATAGGCCTTGTATCAATTTTCTATGGATTAAAAAACCCAAATGTTACTGTAAGAGACCCTTCCACACTGTTGATTTTAGTGGTTTGTAGGTTTATATGGTGGTGTGGGAGAAAAAATTATTTTTGGCCTTTCTGATACTTTCTGTAATAAGACTTTGAAGAATGACCGTGGTGATTTCTGCTCTGTAATAAATGGTATAGTCATTTCCCAGAGTAATAAAAGTATAATTATTAGATGAAGATAATTTATGTATTGTTTCATAAAAGCAACCCGAAACTAGGAAATATGGAATGTATTTAGGTTAATGTATTAGGAAAATAAATACTAGACTACTACTTGCATGAATTTCTGTATATTTAACCTCATTTTTTTTTTTTAATTGAAGTGAAAAACATGGTATTTTTTTCTGGTTATAAAGCTTACATAAGATCCAAAGAAACTTTTAAAATTGAATCTTAGATACAAAAGGCTGATCTCCTATGAACTCACTTTCAGTTACTTTTCAACAATTTGTGTTTATTTCTTCAACTTTGTTACATGTATGGAACATTTTATATGTGTGTCTTATTTGTTAAAATTGTAACATTCTTGGCGATTTACCTCTGTTCCTTGTTTCGCTCCAAATATTCAAATTGAAATAGTATTACTTGTACAGTCTTTTAGACATGGACTTAAGTCTTGACTTTTTTTGTTAGCTTGCAATTAAGACTAGTTAAAATCTCTTCTTGAACTTTTGTCAAAATAGGACAAGGATTTAACATTAAATAGAATGTTAAAAAGAAACAGAAAAAAAAACAGTATCTGGCCTATCAGTACTGTGAATTTGCCTCCCTGTTTCTCTATCTGCTCACCTGTCAATTTCTTTTGATCTTTCACTTGATTGTGAAAAGCAATATAATACTTCCTTTTTTAAAGGTGCTAAACCTCCTGGGTATTTGCATCTTCACATCAATCAGTTTTTATATATGATTCTAAAAGTTCTGGAGTAATAGCTGACACCTGATGTGGCTCAGATTTCCCCTATCAAATCATTCCACAGCCCTGCCTAAAGAGTGTCAGCTTGAAAACTGAAGGGAATGAGTTTCTATAATGTGTTTTAAAAGCTCTGACATTGTTCCCAAAGTGAGAAAGACATACTGCCACATTTAGCTGAGTGCTTAAACTTAGGATTTCTATTTCAGAAATGTCTTTGGTTTATAAGAATTACAATAAAAATGCTGATGCTTCATGTCCAAACTGTCATGATTTTGCCAAGTTATGGGTTTAATATACAGCTAAACTGTGTGTTTAGTGTATCCAGTACTGCTCTGGAAGCCAGACAGACAAATCCACAGACATCTTATTTCACACCAGACATCTGGTTTCACTTTGCTAAGGAGTGTGTTTTGTCAGTAGATTATAGTCATATTAGCTCTCCTGTAGTTTGTGGCATTTCTGACATAAGCTCTTGTTTGTAGGGTTTAGTATGATGTTTTATTCAAATGACAGCATACTGTAAATGAGCACCTGGGCAGATAAACACATTTTCTGCAGGTGTCTTCTAGTGTCACTGTTTTGACATGTTAACAAAGCAACAGTTTCTACTGTTGGTGACTATTTGTGGAAGAAAAATATTCTTTAAGAAAAGGCTCATTGACTAGACGGAAAACGTAACTTCAAGTTCATTTTTGTTTGTATTGCTGAATAAAGTAACAAAGTACCATTTGGTTTTCCAGGTTAGGACTCCAAGCTTTTTCAACTCATTGTGTACTCATTACTATTTACTAGTGGCACTATTGGCCCTAGCTAACATTTATAGTTGTGTTTTGGAAAATAATGTATGCTGCGTTCCAACAGAGTGACTTGCTCAGATAGTCTCCCATTCTTAGGTAGTCAGAGGTATAGAGAAATACTCTGGAGGCTGACATTGCTTGCAGGTTAGACTGTTAATGCTTAGTTGGTTGAACTTGAACACAATTTCTGTATGAGATAATCATTCATGATTACTGTGAAATATAGCGAGTATTTGTAAATTCGTACAATATCTAGGTTCTCAATAAATAGTAATTTCATTTTCTGATTAGCACGGAAGTTTTGACCTGCTTTTTCCTACCTGGGCCGGTTCACCCCTCCTTAGGCAACCTGGTGGTCCCCGGCGCCCCAGAGGTCACCGTATTGATGCCGAACTTAGTGCGAATTTAGTGCAAACACCCGATTGGCATAGCTCACTGCAGCCCAGAACTCCTGGACTCAAGCGATTCTCCTGCCTCAGCCTCCCAGGTAGCTGGGACTACAGGCGCACGCCACCACGCCCGGCTAGTTTCACTTTCTTTTCTTTGGTAATAAGAATAAAAAAAAACTTTTTTTTTTTCACTTAAATTCCAGACTGACACTTTGGCCAGGAATTATGGTTCTAACTGAAGGGGAATGGGAACAGAGTATGGTCAATAATGCCAAAGCAGAGGAGTGGTGAACAAAGAAAGGAGGGTACCATATATTTGTTCAGTCCGTGAACTTAGGTCAGTGAATTACTTGACTCACAGAGCCACCTTTATCTCTGGTTTCTCTGTAATTTTTTATCTACTCCTCCACTCATACTTCTTTTGCTTTCTTAGTGTAATGATTAGTGTTTTTTCTTTGCTACCTTTATACTACCTGAATAACCATGTATTACTTAATTTTTTAACCACAGCAGACCTAATGATAGATGACTACAGTTCCTTTAGCTCTAGATCTTGCTCCCCCTCATACTTGCTGAAATATAGGTGAAATGTTTGTCCTTTCATTGACTATTGCTGAAGCAATAAAGATAAAAAGCCACTGTCTTTGATGAATGAAGTTGCTAATTGTCTAGTAGGACAACAGACCTCTTGATCAACAGTTAGAATATGTGCTGCTTGCCTTAATGGAAATGTGTGTAAGGATAGCGTAAGTCTATAGAAGCCATTGGTGCTTCATGGGAAAGCCAGCAGTGGTTGTATTTGAACTGAATCTTGAAAACTATCTAGGAGTGGGCAGGTTGATAAGCAGTAGAGAGCATTTTCATGTGGAAATAGCATGAGTAATTTGTATAGCATTATGAGAGCATAGTGGGAACTATATGTAGATCAGTTATTTTAGAGTATGAAGGGCGAAGTGCTTGTGAAGGTTAAAGTCAGGAGTAAAAGAAGATGAATGTGGAGAACTAAGTCCAGTGCACTTCCTATTCCACATATGGTAAGGAGCTGCTGAAGAGTGACATGTGAGTGACATGGAAGATAACTGTCAAACACCGTGCTGTTTAGATTGGGGGTAGGGTGGAGTGAGAGGAGGTGTGTGGCAAGACTGTAGGCCAGAACAGATTGTGCGTGGATAAAAGGATGTGGAGAGCTCAGACAAGGATGGAAATAGTAGGGATAGAAGTGAGAATGGGTGGCAAACAATTTTTAGGAAGAGGGGATATTGACTAGTCTTTGTTATTATTCAGATGTAATAAAAATAGGACATTGAGGAGGTTAGAATGACTCCTGGGTTTCTGGTTAGTGAGAGGCAAAAGAAAAAAGGAAGCATGTCTGAGGGGGACGTTGTGTTTAATGTGCTCATAGGGCTTATCACTAGTGAGTTGGAGGCATCTGGAAGGCAGTTGGATATAGAATCTTGGAGCATCACAGAAATGTGGAGGCTGGAGGTACAATTTCTGACTGCTTACCATATGGAGAGTAGTTGAAGGTATGGGTAAGGATAAATGTACTTAGAGAAACTGTGTAGAAAGTGAAGTGAAAAGGGCTAAAACTAAGTCTTAGAGAATACTGATATTTTAGAGACAAATTAAGGACAAGAAAGATGTAAGGATGCTGAAAAAGACTGGCCAGAGAGGCTAGGAGTGAACCTTTTCAAAGTCTGTGGCAGATTTTCAAGAAGTAGAGCCAGTTAAAATTTAAAGCAATGAATTATCAAGGGTGATGAAGACTGTAAGATGCCTATTAGATATCTTGGTTTCCTCGGAATGGGGCAGAAATGAGACTGATGTGGATAAAGGAGTGAATATGAGGTGAAGCAGTTGAGGTGAGGGTGGATATACAGGGTCCTTCCTCAGAGATTCTGACTTCCTTGCTCTTCAGATTTTTTAAAACTCTCCATAATTTACAATCTTCTTTCATTGTTAATACTTTCTTAGGAGTGAGAATTGTAGTTCTTTTGTTTGCCTAATCCTTCCTGGAAAAACTGTATGCATGACCCCACCCTTTAATGCCCCATTCATCCTACTTTTTCTTTCCTGCCTAGAACTTCCCTGCTGTCTCCTTCTCAACATATATAGCCATTTTTACCTAAATTATTCCCTAACCTAATTCAATAGTGAAGGAAAAAAAAAAAAAAAACAAAAAAAACCAACCCTTTTAATTAAAAATTGAAAAAAATTCAGTGGAATATCTACTGGGAATCTAAAGGGAAATAACCATACTAACCATGAAAAAAAATCATTTGATTTAGCAAACAATATTATCTGCTATTTACAGGACTCTGGATACAAAGACATATCACATGATAAGGATGAATAAGATAGGTAGCCTGCCTTTAAGGAGTCCTTGGGTCCGTGAGAGATGAGTGTATAAATAAAAGCCTTATGTAGCATGTGCTATTACAGAGTTCAAGGAAAGATAGATGCAAAAAAGAACTTCTTTATTTTGTGTGTGACCCTGAAGATTTTGCAAAAAAAGGTGTTATTTAAGGTAAAGCTTGCAGTAGGGTTAAAGGTATGGGGTGGTGAGGTTCAGGGCATGGAATCAGGTGTAAAATACTCTCCAATGACCCAATAATTGCAACAGAATTGGGTTTATGTTTCCCATTTGTCTTCCTTTTTGTTTTCTGTGGTTTAATTCAAGATATCTTTGCCTTTAAGGGAGTTCTTAGGGGCTAAAGATGTTTCACCTTACATAGATACTAATTTCTTCATTTTCTCAAAAACCTGTGAACTTATTTTTTATTAGATAACTAAATCAGAATTTCTCGACTACTGATCTTTTTTTCAAAGTACCAGGTGTATTAATGGCATTCAGGGTAGAGGTCACTGAGCTAAAACATATTGTAAAGAAGAAAAGAATCTGGGAGTTAGAGCTAAAATTTGTGATTTTGAACTCTTGTGAATTGATTCTTTTTAATAGTTATGTGTCCTTAGTTAAGTTACTTAGACTTTTTGAAGCTCATTGTCCCTTGGAAAAAGGGGATGGTCATATACCTATTGCACTGATTTTTTAGGACTGTGTGGGTTAAGGTTTACTAACATGCAGATGTGGTTGTAACAGTGAAATGTTCTGTATACTCTCTCCAGGGCTAGATAGGCCAAGAGCCAGCCACCTTAGCCTAAAAGATAGTGGCCATTTTATGAATTGAAATTTAGGATTTCACCATCATGCACAAGGGATTTTCTCCAAATTGATGTAAGTGCAAACAAAACAAGAAAGCAGATCCTTAGTAAATAATCAGCAGTGAGACTAATTCTGTTTAAAATGATATAAATGGTGATCTTGATTAGAATGCTGTGATGGAATAATAGGTGTAAAATATATGAATGTCTGTGTCAATACTGTAATTATTTAGTTTTAAAATATTAATATGTAAGGTTTTTATTTTTAACATCTGTACCATGAAATAAGAATAGAAGTCTTTCAGAAGATAACAAAACCTCCACAAAATACCATAGAGTACCACAAATTCAGTCATATTGCAGGTCCCTCCACAGCAAGTATTCAGGGGCATATACTGTGTTTGTAAATGGGAAGCCTGGTATATTGGTGCCAGTGATGCAGCCAGATAGGGATGATTATCTTTATGGCATTGTAACTTTACTTGAGAAGTGATAATGTTTAGTGACAATCACACTGAACTTAAAACCAAGTGACTGAGTTCCAGACCTGTTTTTTTCTCTTCATTCCTGAGTCATAGGAGGTTGGTCAGCTTTTCTGGGCCTCATGTAAAATTGGGATGTGTCTTGCTTCATATCAAAAATGTAGTGACTGAAAACAATAATTATTAATTATGTCATGGTAGCTGTGGGTCATTAGTTTTGGTGATGCCGGTTCAACCTCTGAAATTACTGTCAGATGTCAGCTGGAGCTGAAGCTATGGTGGTTGAGCATATTGTAAAGTTGGTAAGTTGGTTCCTCTCCCTAAGGGGTCTTTCATGGGGCTGTCCTCACATTGTGGAACTGGCTTCCCCAGAGCATGATCAAGAAGACCTTGGTGGAAACTGCAGTAGCTTTTATGACCTGTGTTTGGCACCACATACCATTATTTCTGATGTCCTCTCTTGGTTTTACATTCAGACCTCAGTACACTGTGGGAGGGAATTACACACAAATGGAGGCAAGCATCACTGGAAACCATCTCAGGGGTTTGGCTACTGGAGAGAGTGATAACTTCTATCTGACATAGGGAGGCTTTTGAGTTTTGTTTCAGAATTTATGTAAAGTCACAACATGTTTAATGAATGTTCAAATAAATTAGAAAAATACAAGAAAATCTTTTGTATGCTATTAAAACAACATACTTGTTTTTCAGAATGTTCATGTCATCTGATATAGAAGTATGTCTAAGGGAGTAAATTATAAACAAGAATACCTTGCCAAGAACCTGTTGACCACCTAAGTAATAACCTTGTGTTTTATTCTCAGCAGTCTGTCTCCTTGATGCCTGTTCTTTATACTCTCCATCAGCATGTGTTCTACTTTGCCTGGATTATAGTTATTTGTGGTCCTATCTCACCCTCTGTTAGATTGGATATTTCTTAAATGGGGGCTACACTTACTCTTTTCTGTGTTCATCAGCACCTTTAATGTCTTTCATGCTATCTAGTATTTGCTAACTGAATTGGATCATCAGTGAACTCCAACCTTTGTGCCTCCCTTGAAATTTTAGATGCTGAGGATTGTTCTGTGCTCCAGTGGTGTTGATGATGGTTATGCTACCTGCTAGTACCATCTTTAATCCTATTTTATGAGTCTTTGACTTACCACTTTAAAGCCTCTTCTAAATAGCTCAGATGTTTGGATGTGTGGTACTTAGCCTGGCTTCCTTAATGATGATCACAGCAAACAAGCTAGCAGTTTTCAAACAAACAAGTCCATGTCTCCCAAAGTTATTACTGTGTGACTGTCTCAGAATCTCAGTTGAACTCCTGCTCAATTTGGTAATTCAGTTGTTTTTGACTTTTTACATTAAGAATACCTAGGAGATAAAAGTGTACATCTTTCTTCCATATAACAAATAAAATTTAATTTTCATAAGTTATATAGATGTTTAGTCCAAGACCTAGGTTTTTGTAGCAACTTTTACTAGAAAACACTTTAATGCTGCTGTTGAAAATGTTTGTAGCATTTACAGTCACCTTTTGCGAAATCATTTTACTTTTAGGGTGGAGAACACATTGTAAACACAAAGTCAGCCTCACTTTTGGAATTGTGTACAGCAAAGACATTTTAAAGAAAGGAAATGTTTGTAACAGGTTTTTCATTTTAGGAATTAAATTTATATGGTTTTTGCACGTAGATCAGTAAATTTATGCATCTCAGAATTCTCTTCTCTCTCTTGTGGACTTGCCTGCTTACTTCCTCCTTACTTTCTTGGCCTTTATCAGTTTTCCCTTCATCAGTATCTGATTTTCTCTGTGTTTTTGGATTCGGTATATCAGTGTTATAGTAGGGGATGAGCAGCTATCAGGAACAAGACAGGCATTTCAAGGTGCTTTGATTGTACGGAGTTTCACTAAAGCTTATGGTTGATGACCAAGGATGTTTTTTACCACACTAGTAATAATGAGTGTATAAAACAACTGGTAGGAAAAAGTTGGAATTGCCACAGACAATTTTTAGAATAGACTTAGTTTTTTAGAGCATTTTTTTTAAGTTCATAACAAAATTGAGTGTAGACATTTCCCATTTGTCCTTAACACCCCCCCACCACTACCACATTATAACCTTCCTTTTAATATCATTCAAGAACTTTTTAAATACTTGCTTCAATAGTTTTATTGTATCAGACTCAAGTAAATAGAGCTGTTACTTTATTTTGTTGAATAACAACTGTTTAGTATTGTTATTACATAGATGTAGTTTGAAACTAATTAGCTTTTGTCTTTATGATTCTCATGTAAGGGAAATATTATAGTCTGAACATAAGGGTGATGACAACATATATGAAGATTAATAGTTTGAGAAATACCTCATGTATATGAGTATATGATAATTAGTATTCCAAACATTAAATCAAAGCTTATAATTAAAACTTCAAAAATATGAGCATTAAATACACAATTCTAGATGTTAAGGATTTAGCTCTAGGTATAATTCTAGATGAAAATACAAAAATGGAGTTTTGCACACTTATTCAAATGCTAGGTCTACCATCGGTTGTATGAACATGACTTGTTTCTTAACATCATTTTCTTTTGGGAAAATGGAAATAGCTTGTAATTCATAGGTCATTCTTAAAGACTATATTAGCTGTTTGTAAGGATTCTATGTAAATTTTAACTCATAGAAAAATGAACAGATGAAAATTGGTTATAAGGAAATCAGTTATTTTGGTTAATTAACAATACATCATTACTGTCTTTAACTTTCTAGTGTTTTATTGTTTAGTATATAATAATAAGGGAAATAATACTCTCGAGTTAAGGAAGTAACACTGCTGAAATGTTGTTACTTGGTTGTATCTTAGATGACTGCATTTTTTAATTTGTGTCACACTGATTAAGTCTGCTTGTATCTTATGAAAGGTATACACTTTGGGTAGTATGCTTGTTTGCTTGGTTTCTAATCATATTTATTACTGACTTGTCAGCTTGAGATATTAGTCCTCCTTCCAAAAGCATGAATTATATTAACCACATTCTGTTATCAAGCTAAAGATACTTTATTTCCTGTTTATGGTAAGAAAAGAATGGATTTTTAAATGTATGACTAGTCTCTGTATGATAAAATGATAGAAGCCACTTGAGCAAGATAGAGCTAGTTAGGAAGATTCTAGGGGAAGAGAATGAAAATAGTCTTATGAAGGGAAAGTATGAAGTAGAAAATATGATATTTTAAATCAAATTCTAGTTTTACTCAAAATATCTAGTTTAAAATACTTAGAAGAATGGTCAGTGCCAACCTTGTAGAAAAGTTTTACACTTCTGAGTTTGAGAATGCCTAATGGTATCCTTACTGTAATTCAACCACTACTTCTGTTATTTTCCAAGTATTGCTAGAGATGAAATAATGGAATATCCTGTGGCAATAGATGTGGTAAATACTGTTCAACCATTATTCTTTAAGGAATAGGGATTTAGAAAGGAATTGTCACCACCAAATTAGAAATTGTACAACCACCTCCTATTGGGTATTATTTGACTTAAGATACTGAGTATAGAGGAAAATTTAATGGAATTTTAGAAAAATATGCAAACCATATTTTCACTTTTAAAATGTGTTTATTCGTAAAGTTTTCCTTTTTAGCAACCAAATAGAATATTAGTTTAGAGAATTGGACTGGGTGATGAGATAAATAATATCCCCTCCCTTGCAACTAAGGTCTTATGACCCATGCTAAAAGTGCTTGCATTTAATGATCCTTATATATTGTGAAATAATCCTGGACATTTAATTCCTGATCTGGAAAGTAGAATTAAAAAAAGGGATACGATCAATTTGTCTTAATACAACATAAAAAAATTAGAGTTAAATTGTTTGGTGGCACAAATTTGAAGTCCAGCTTATCTTTATTGGATTTTATGATAATGAAAACAAAGGAGGGAGTGCCAGCTATGGTCTTTTATCATCAGTATTTTTAACTGTTTCTAAATGTCTGCTTGCATAGAGATGATGATAGATGATATATTTAGTGGGGAAAGGCTAAAAATCAGATAATAATACATATGAGGACAGTTCTTAATAAGAGAAATGCAAAATAAAACTTAAAAGAACCTGATGAAAAACCAGATTTTTTCAAATACAACGTGTTATTGAAGGAATAGGAAAATAATGTTGTCATTGCTAATGGGAGTTTGGACTGTCCAGTTTTTACTGAACTCAGTTTGGAAATAGTTATCAAAACTTAAAATACATATGTATCATGAATATAGGATTTATCTTATAGATCTTATGTAAAATAATACACTTTAAACGATATTTTGAATTTTGTATTACATAGAAATAAAAGGAAGAAGCACATATAACTTGAAATACGTGTCTGTATCATATATAGGCAGTTATGAAAAATCAGGGAATAAAGAAATTAAACAGAATTCTGGCTCATATGTCTGCCAAGGGATTAATATCTAGAATATGTAAAAACTCCCATGATTCAACAATAAAACAAATAATCCATTTAAAAATTGAGGCAAGTACTTGAATTGATGTTTTAGTCAGATTTATAGAGATAGAAAATAAATGATAGGTGAAAGGGGCTAAGAGTAGGAGACAGTGGAGAGATATTATTTAATTTAATATTATTTAACAGTAGGAGACAGAGAGAGATATTTAATATTCACTTTTGGGAGGTGAAGAGTTCTGGACATCAGTTGCTCAATGTCAGTATTCACTATGCTAAGTCTTATTCTCCTTCTGAGAATGAGAGGGGACAGACTGGATTTTTTTGTCTTTTTCTTACTTGCATTTTGTCTCACTCTTACTTTCATTCTCCTGCTGTTTTGCTTCTTGCTAAATTAATTCTCTTTTATTCTGAGATTTGGCAGTTATTTTTTTCCCTGTGAAAAGTCATACCACATTGTTTTTTCCTGTGTGGAATGTAAG